>CM059284.1:27802125-27942125 GCA_030347295.1 Setipinna tenuifilis
TTTCTTTATTTTCAGTCTTTTCTTTTCAAGTTTCTTGAGTTTATTAAGCGAGCCCAGCAGTCTGCTGCTGCTGGGTAAGCGTTCTTTTTTTCTTTAAAACAATGGACGGACCACACGGTAAACGACTTCTGATTTCGGTAGAAGGTTTACGACAAGGGATTACCTCGGATGGAAGAGAGAAAACGGTGATGACCACGGATCGGCTAAAGACAAAGATGGAACGGAAAACTAAGGACGATGATGAATGCAGAGAACTAAAAGAATTTGATAACGTAACGGATGACGAACAAATGAGTAAGGATGACGACTTTATAACGGTAGCAAGGAAGAAAAGAAAGGTGAATAAATTAGAAAATCAACAAATTGATGATGAACTGAGTAAAGACGATCAAACTGATAAAAGAAAAGAAACTGTGGATTCTAACGGCGACAGCAAAAGCAGTGGCAAAGAGAAAGCAGCGGTGAAATATAAACGAGAATGGACTGTGCTTTTAGAAACGGAGAATGTGACTGGATTAACGGCTTATGAACTGATTAAACTTATTGAGGAACTTGTTGGATCTGGGGAATTGTTGGCCTTGAGACCAAAACAAAATAAACAATTTGAAGCAACGATGAACTCTGAGGCGGCGTGTGAGAAAATGGAGGAGGGTGTGCGGTGCGGGGAGGAAGTGATCGCAGTGAAGAGGTTACACAGGGCAGAGGTCATGGTCTCCTTCCTGCACCTTCCACCTGGGATACCCGACCGGCAGATCTTAGACAGGTTGGTGAAATGGGGGGTGCAGCCCATCCTACCGGTAAAGCGGCGGTACTATCCAGGCACTTCGATCACAGACGGCACGAGATTCCTAAAAGTAAAATTTCCGAAAGAAGTGGTATCATTGCCATATAGTGCACGTTTCGAAACAGAGGACGGTCCCCAGTACTGCCGGGTAATACATGATAGACAGGTGAAGATCTGTCGGTTCTGTATGAGCCCTGGGCATGTGCTGAGGGACTGTCCTAGTTTCATGTGCCGGGAGTGCCTGGAACAGGGACACTACGCAAGAGAATGTACCGCCGCCAGATGTGAAGACTGCCGGAGGACCTTGATGCGGTGCACCTGCCTGTCCTCCGATGAGAGTGAGCCGTGTGTGGGGCGGGAGGAGACTGTGGCCTCTGCTCATGGACTGGAGCCTGAACCCCATTCAGAGCAGGAGATACTGGGGGACTCGGTGGTGGAGGAGGATAAGCTGGAACTGGAGACCAGTTTGCCCTGTGGCCAGCCTGTACTGGAGTCGGCTCTCTCCCCAAGGAGCACGGACTGTGAGAACACCGGTAGCGCGGAGTTGGTGGAGAGAGCCGTCTCTGCCGGACTGTTTTTTGCAGATCGAGAACCCGAAGGAGAAAAAGACCAAAGCTTTGGTGAACCGGAACATAAAGTGGACAATAATCAACAATTACAGAACGCGCGACAGGTAAATGAACTAATGGATAAAAGCGAAATTGAAGTTGGAGAGCGATTGCAGAAACAGATAAAACAGAAAGGAAAGAAAAAAAAGACTGGGATTGTAAACTTACCGCTGGTTTTAAAAAACCAGGAAAGCAGGAGGGGTCACCGTAAGGAGCAGGAGTAATTCAAAATGACGGAGGGTAATTTATCGCTGGAGAACTTTTTAAAGCTTTTCTTTGTATTTATTTTTTTAATGGGGTGGGGCCTTCTTTCTATTAATCTAAGGGGTGGAGTGAATCCAGAAAAAATGCAAAGAGTGGTGCTGGAAAACAAGAAGAGTGACATTATTTTATTACAAGAGACAAACTGGAGAGATGACATAGCAGAGGGCTTTCGGAAAAGGTGGGATGGGGATTTGTTTTATAATAATAGTGTGCATAAAGGAAAAGGGTTAGCTTTTATGGTCAAAAGAAATGTCTGTAACAAGATAACTGAATTATATAATGATAAGGAAGGGAAAATTTTAATTATAACTTTTGAAAAAGAAAATGAAAAAATCACTATTTGTAATGTTCACGCACCGAATGGAGATGCTGACAGAGTGGTCTTTTTTAAGAAGTTGGGAGTTTTAATGGATAAATGGGGAGATATGGTGGTAATTGGGGATTTTAATACGGTTTTAGAGAAAGTGGATATTGCGGATGATATGGTGTATACAGCTGATAGAGGAAGAGAGCAGCTGAAAAGTGTAATGATAAAATTTAATTTGATCGAAGTATGGAGAGAAATGAACATGGGAAAGAGAGAATTTAGTAGAATACAAGTGGTAAAAAATAACATAAAACAAAGTAGAATCGATTTGGCCCTAATGAAAAAAGATCTGTTTTATAGTGTTAAGAAGTGTCAATACCAATTTTGTAGTTTTAGTGATCATAATTATATGCACATGGTTTTAGATTTTAATGAAATAGAGAGGGGTCCTGGACTATGGCTATTAAATACTGAAGTTTTAAAAGATAACTTTTATAAGATGGAAGTAGAGAATATAATAAAAGAAAGTGTTAATGAAATGAATTTGTATAAGGGCTGTATTGGTCTGTGGTGGGACAACTTAAAATATGATATAAAAACATACACAATGAAATATTGTAGAAAACTGAAAAAAGACAAGACTAAAAAAGAACTTGCAATTAAAAACGAACTTGGAAAAGAATTAGCAAAAGCAGCAACAGGTAAAGGAGATGTAAACAAAATAATGGAGTTAGAAGAGAATTTGAAGATGATTGAGGAAAATAAATGTAAAGGAGCGATGGTTAGGAGCAGGGCGAACTATTTGGTAGAAGGGGAAAGGTGTACAAGGTTCTTCTTTGATTTGGAAAAAAACAGGCAGAAAGCAGAAGAAATAAAAGTTTTGAAAGATGATAAAGGAAACAATGTTAAAGATAAGGACAGTATTTTAAATAGAGTTTTTATGTTTTATCAGGACCTTTTTACAAAACAAGGCATAGACAACAATGCAAGTCGTTTTTTATTAAACCATATAAAAGCAAGAGTAACAAAAACAGACAGAGACATGTGCAATAGCATCATCACTAATGAAGAAATTGAGAATGCCTTAGGAGGAATGAAGAATGGTAAGAGCCCTGGCCTGGATGGCTTACCGTGTGAGTTTTATAAAGCTTTTAAACTCGTTTTAGTTCCTATTTTAAACATGGTTTTTCAGGAGGTGTGGGAGGAGGGGAATATAAGCTCATTTATGACTAGAGGGGTCATTAAAATCATTTACAAGAAAAAGGGGGACAGAGATATGCTAGAAAATTTTCGACCTATTAGTCTTTTAAATTGCGACTATAAAATCTTAGCCAAGATATTGGCAAATAGGCTGAAGCAAATTTTGCCCTCAGTCATTCAGTCCAACCAAGCCTATGCTGTACTGGGTAGAGATATCTCAGACACCGTTAACAGTGTTAGGGACAAACTCTGGTACATGGAGAGAGAGAAAAAACAGGGGTTTGTCCTCAACATTGATTTCGAAAAAGCTTTTGATAGAGTGGAACATGAGTTTTTATTTGATGTTTTAAATACTTTTAATTTTGGCAAAAAGTTTGTACGGTGTCTGAGGTGTCTCTACTCAGATGCCAAGAGCTGTGTCAAAGTCAATGGTTTTTTAACTGATTTTATCCTGTTATCAAGATCAATTCGCCAAGGCTGTCCGCTGTCCGCACTGTTGTACACGCTGGTGGCTGAGCCACTGGGCCTGGCAATCAGTGCGGACAGCGAGATAAAAGGGATATCTGTTTTTAAAGAAGACCCTTTTAACATGGAAACAAAGATCTACCAATATGCTGATGACACAACTCTTGTGCTGGAAGATGAGGACAGCATTTTTAACAGTATGGCAGTTTTAGACTTGTATTGTAAAGGCTCAGGCGCTAGAATGAATGAGGGCAAAACAGAGTTCCTGAGGTTGGGAGGAGGAACTCTGTCAAGGGCGTTACCTTTCAAAGAAATTCAATCTGGAATGAAAATTTTGGGAGTCAGAGTAGGGCCAAATGAATGTTCAATGACAAAAGAAAACTGGGAGGAGGTAATAGGGAAAACAAAACATCGATTGGCTTTTTGGGAGAGGAGAAGTTTGACCCTCAAGGGAAAAATCTTAGTGCTAAATGCATTATTTTTATCTAAACTATGGTACGTCCTTGGTTCGGTCTGTTTGCCAATTCCTGTAGCGAATGTACTTAGGCGTTTAATGATAAATTTTATCTGGCAGGGTAAGCCATCCAAAATTAAATATGAGACTCTGATCGGTCCAGTGGAGGAGGGAGGGCTGGGACTCCTAGACCCCATCCTAAGGATGAAGGCCCTCAGAGTAAAGGTTGTGAGGAATTTTTTAGGAGAAGATTTTAGAGAGTGGAAAACAACAATGACATATTTTTTAACAAAAAAAATGGATTTGGGGTCTTCAGCCTTATGGATGGGGTTGAAAGACAACATGACAATCGGCATCCCAGAGTTTTATAGAGAGGTTTTAAGGGCATGGGGTAGCTTTTCAAAGACTCTAGTTCTTAAACCGGTGGGAAGGGAAGCTATTTTAAATCAACCTTTGTTTTTAAATTCCAATTTGACAATTGAAGGAGGGATTTCTTGGACAGTGTGGTTTGAAGCAGGTTTTAGGAAGATCAGAGATCTCTTTTATGAGGTAAGGCCAGGGCTCTTGCCATTCCAGGCTTTTATTGATGAAATATCAAGGGTGCAAGAGGGATACGAGGTGGGAAAAATAAGAAAAGAACTGAACCAAATACTGAGTGCTATACCAACTGAATGGAAAGAACAAATAATGTGTGACAGTGAGGGGGCGAAAAAAGACGAAGTTGAAATAACTGTGAAAGAAGGTGATGGGGTTTTTAAGGCTTTTGTTTTAAAGAACTTTTATTTGTTTTTTAGACAGAAGGCTTTTATTCCACCAACGGCAAATAACTACTGGTTGAGGGTGGTGGAGGGGTTGAAAAAAGAAGACATTTGGCGGAACATTAGACAAACACTGAAATGCCCAGTTTTAGAAAACTTTGATTTTTTATTAGGACATAATTGTGTTTTAAATGAAATGAGACTTTTTAAAATGGGCTTCGCAAACGATGATTTATGTAAAGTGTGTGTTGGAGAAAAAGAGGGTTTAAAACATATGTTCTTTCTATGTAAAAAACTAAGATGTTTTAAAAAGAAGCTAAAGCAAATAGTGGTGGGCTTTGGAGAAAGTGAGCAATATGTAACTCAAAACTGGGAAAAAGTGTTTTTATTTGGGGCTTTTGAAAACAGAAAAGAAAAACGACAGGCACTCCACATTGTTTTAGCAGTGGCAAGGCATTCAGTCTGGGTGAGGAGGGTGGTGATGAAACAAAAGGGAGTGGAACTGGATGTCTGTCTTTTATTTCGTGTTAAACTGTTAGTAATTTTGGAATCTTTGTTTTTATATTTTAGTGAAAGGGGGGAATTGGAGTTTTTTAACAACATATTTATCTCTACTAACCCTTTTATACGACAGACATGGGATGGCATCAAATTGCTTTTACCGGATTGTTTTTAGTACCGCTGCGTGTATGTCTTTTCTTTTATCATGAATGTATTTATTTATCATTTGAATGTGTAGCACAGTATCTTTGCACAGCGGCGTCTTTTGCACATTTATTGTGTGACTAGATGTTTTTCTTATTTATTTATTTATTGCAATCTACTCTGAAGGATGTTGGAGCTGCCTGAAGCTGGTACTGCACATGTGAAAAGATATTTAACACCTGAAAGTGAAAACTACAAAGTTTATGTGTAATGTGTAATTATGTGCTTTTTGATAAATAAAGACAAAAAAAAAAAAAAAAATCTCGTCCGATCTCGGAAGCTAAGCAGCGCCGGGCCTGGTTAGTACTTGGATGGGAGACCGCCTGGGAATACCAGGTGCTGTAAGCTTTTTTCAAAAATGAAGGAAAAAAAATGAAGACTTTGATTTATTTATTTAATTATTTACTTTCATTCACTTTTTCTTGTCTCTCTGCCTTTTTTGTGAAGTGGCCACGGCTTTAAGAGGGCCTTTTTCACAGGCAGCCTTTGCTTACGGCCATACCACGCTGAGCACGCCCGATCTCGTCCGATCTCGGAAGCTAAGCAGCGTCGGGCCTGGTTAGTACTTGGATGGGAGACCGCCTGGGAATACCAGGTGCTGTAAGCTTTTATCAAAAATGAAGAAAAAAAAATGAAAACTTTGATTTATTTATTTAATTATTTACTTTCATTCACTTTTTCTTGTCTCTCTGCCTTTTTTGTGAAGTGGCCACGGCTTTAAGAGGGCCTTTTTCACAGGCAGCCTTTGCTTACGGCCATACCACGCTGAGCACGCCCGATCTCGTCCGATCTCGGAAGCTAAGCAGCGTCGGGCCTGGTTAGTACTTGGATGGGAGACCGCCTGGGAATACCAGGTGCTGTAAGCTTTTTTTTAAAAATGAAGACTTTGATTTATTTATTTAATTATTTACTTTCATTCACTTTTTCTTGTCTCTCTGCCTTTTTTGTGAAGTGGCCACGGCTTTAAGAGGGCCTTTTTCACAGGCAGCCTTTGCTTACGGCCATACCACGCTGAGCACGCCCGATCTCGTCCGATCTCGGAAGCTAAGCAGCGTCGGGCCTGGTTAGTACTTGGATGGGAGACCGCCTGGGAATACCAGGTGCTGTAAGCTTTTTTCAAAAATGAAGAAAAAAAAATGAAGACTTTGATTTATTTATTTAATTATTTACTTTCATTCACTTTTTCTTGTCTCTCTGCCTTTTTTGTGAAGTGGCCACGGCTTTAAGAGGGCCTTTTTCACAGGCAGCCTTTGCTTACGGCCATACCACGCTGAGCACGCCCGATCTCGTCCGATCTCGGAAGCTAAGCAGCGTCGGGCCTGGTTAGTACTTGGATGGGAGACCGCCTGGGAATACCAGGTGCTGTAAGCTTTTTTTTAAAAATGAAGACTTTGATTTATTTATTTAATTATTTACTTTCATTCACTTTTTCTTGTCTCTCTGCCTTTTTTGTGAAGTGGCCACGGCTTTAAGAGGGCCTTTTTCACAGGCAGCCTTTGCTTACGGCCATACCACGCTGAGCACGCCCGATCTCGTCCGATCTCGGAAGCTAAGCAGCGTCGGGCCTGGTTAGTACTTGGATGGGAGACCGCCTGGGAATACCAGGTGCTGTAAGCTTTTTTCAAAAATGAAGAAAAAAAAATGAAGACTTTGATTTATTTATTTAATTATTTACTTTCATTCACTTTTTCTTGTCTCTCTGCCTTTTTTGTGAAGTGGCCACGGCTTTAAGAGGGCCTTTTTCACAGGCAGCCTTTGCTTACGGCCATACCACGCTGAGCACGCCCGATCTCGTCCGATCTCGGAAGCTAAGCAGCGTCGGGCCTGGTTAGTACTTGGATGGGAGACCGCCTGGGAATACCAGGTGCTGTAAGCTTTTTTCAAAAATGAAGAAAAAAAAATGAAGACTTTGATTTATTTATTTAATTATTTACTTTCATTCACTTTTTCTTGTCTCTCTGCCTTTTTTGTGAAGTGACCACGGCTTTAAGAGGGCCTTTTTCACAGGCAGCCTTTGCTTACGGCCATACCACGCTGAGCACGCCCGATCTCGTCCGATCTCGGAAGCTAAGCAGCGTCGGGCCTGGTTAGTACTTGGATGGGAGACCGCCTGGGAATACCAGGTGCTGTAAGCTTTTTTCAAAAATGAAGAAAAAAAAATGAAGACTTTGATTTATTTATTTAATTATTTACTTTCATTCACTTTTTCTTGTCTCTCTGCCTTTTTTGTGAAGTGGCCACGGCTTTAAGAGGGCTTTTTTCAGAGGCAGCCTTTGCTTACGGCCATACCACAGAGTTCTGTGTCCAAGCACATTCATGGAGAGGAGAGCACACTTATTGTTATCTCCCCGTTTATACTTGATTTAAGGTTTGTAAGAGAGGTCTGGGATCTGACTGTGACCCGTGTAAATTTCATGCGGCAACTACTTAAACTGTTTGAAATAGGACAGTTTAAAAATGGTGTCAGACAGTCTATGGGATTTTGCCATACATTTCACCATCTTACTGTAAACAGGTCAGGGTGCATGTCTGAAGTTTTAAATGATCAAAACTCAACCGTTTAACCTATGAACTTGATTTAAACTTTGTAAGAGAGGTCTGGGATCTGACTGTGACCTGTTAAATTTTGATGTAGCAACTACTTAAACTGTTTGAAACAGGACAGTTTAAAAATGGTGAAAGAGAGGCAGACAATACTGTGGCAGTTGCACCTGGACCAACTGCCATTTTTTAAATGTGGAATGTTCAGGAATAGAACTCTCGAGTGATGTCGTAATCCCCATGCCATGGCCTGCATAATGTTCTGCCATGGCACTGTATTACAGCCTATAGTGCCAATTGGTCAAAACTTAAAATAATTGGCACGCATATTTGCAAGCAAACTTTTTGCATTTTCTGCGGGAATGCAGTCTAGTTGTCAGTTATAATCATCAAAATTAAAGAAATAAACATTTGACATATATCACTCTGTGTGTAATGAATGAATATTATATACAAGTCTCACGTTTTAAATGGAATTAGATATAAATCAACTTCATGATATTCTAATTATATGACCAGCACCTGTACAGTGTGTGTGGTGTACGTATGTGGTGTGTGTATGCATGTATGCATATATGAAGTGTGTGTATGGTGTGTGTGCGTGCAAGCATGTGTGTCTGTTTGTGTGCATATTGTGATGTCATGAGAGGCTAGCAATGTTCAGCAGGACAGTCCAATGAGTGCAGGGACACAATATTCCAAATAAAGTCTCTTTTTAATGATATTCCAAAAGTTTAACAGAAAAGGCACATTAGGTGCAAAAGGCAAACTCAGAATTCTTCTTGGCAAACTTTATAATGAACAACAGAAAAGTCTCTAATGGAACTCAAAAGTCTTTCTTCAAATACAGTCCACTCGGCAAACACAAACAATTGTCCTTTTCGTCTTAGTAAATTCCTGGTTTCTTACCCCCACAGTACCTCCACACAGTGCAGCAAGCAAAAAAGTAATCCAACACCAAAAAGTGAGTAATCCAACACAAAGAGTATAATCCCACACAAAAAGTCTTCTCCTTATCGGGTTCTTCGAAGCAAACTCCACCAGACCAGAGACTCCAGCTTCTCTCCTACTCGCCACGCTCTACTGAGAGCTTCTTGTGTCTTAAAAGCCCTGCAGTTCCACTGCAGGGGATTGGCCACAGGTGTGCCTCATTAGGCAATCAGCACTCCGTGGTTTGGAGTGCGGTGGTGGAGTTCCTGGCTCCACCAGCAGATGGAGCCGTGCCAGGGTACTGCTGTAGCCATCTCCTGGGGATGTAGCGCCCCTCCAGCACCCGGCCTCTCGTGACGTCACAATATGTGTGTGTGCATGTGTGTGTGTGTGTGTGTGTGTGTATGTCTCTCTCTCTCTCTCACTGTATCTGTGTTTGTGTGAATAGGTATGTGTGTATTTGTCTGTGCATGTGTATGCATGTGTGTGTGAATGCGTGAGTGTGTGTGTGTATGCAGATACAGGTGCTGGTCATATAATAAGTATGTCATGAAAAAGTTGATTTATTTCAGTAATTCCATTTAAAAATTGAAACTTGTATAACGTATACATTCATTTAACACAGACTGACATATTGCAAATGTTTATTTCTTTATTTCTTAATATTGATGATTATAACTGACAACTAATGAAAACCCCAAATTGAGTATCTCAGAAAATTAGAATATTGTGGAAAGGTTCAATATTGAAGACACCTGGTGCCACACTCTAATCAGCTAATTAACTCAAAACACCTGTAAAGTGCTTGAAGTGGTCTCTCAGTCTAGTTCTGTAGGCCACACTATCATGGGGAAGACTGCTGACCTGACGGTTGTCCAAAAGATGACCACTGAGACCTTGCACAAGGAGGGCAAGACACAAACGGTCATTGCCTAAGAGGCTGGCTGTTCACAGAGTTCTGTGTCCAAGCACATTCATGGAGAGGTGAAGGGAAGGAAAATATGTGGTAGAAAAAAGTGTACAAGCAATAGGGATAATTCTGCTGCTGACTAACTTTATGGAGAGGCAGATTTCATTTTCCAACAGGACTTGGCATCTGCACACAGGGCCAAAGCTACCAGTACCTGGTTTAAGGACCATGGTATCTCTGTGCTTAATTGGCCAGCAAGCTCACCTGACCTTAACCCCATAGAAAAATCTATTTTCTATTTTCTATGTATTTATTAAGTGTGCTTGGAGAGCACACTTATTGTTATCTCCCCGTTTATACTTGATTTAAGGTTTGTAAGAGAGGTCTGGGATCTGACTGTGACCCGTGTAAATTTCATGCGGCAACTACTTAAACTGTTTGAAATAGGACAGTTTAAAAATGGTGTCAGACAGTCTATGGGATTTTGCCATACATTTCACCATCTTACTGTAAACAGGTCAGGGTGCATGTCTGAAGATTTAAATGATCAAAACTCAACCGTTTAACCTATGAACTTGATTTAAACTTTGTAAGAGAGGTCTGGGATCTGACTGTGACCTGTTAAATTTTGATGTAACAACTACTTAAACTGTTTGAAACAGGACAGTTTAAAAATGGTGAAAGAGAGGCAGACAATACTGTGGCAGTTGCACCTGGACCAACTGCCATTTTTTAAATGTGGAATGTTCAGGAAGACAACTCTCGAGTGATGTTGTAATCCCCATGCCATGGCCTGCATAATGTTCTGCCATGGCACTGTATTACAGCCTATAGTGCCAATTGGTCAAAACTGAAAATAATTGGCACGGATATTTGCAAGCAAACTTTTTGCATTTTCTGCGGGAATGCAGTCTAGTTGTCAGTTATGATCATCAAAATTAAAGAAATAAACATTTGACATATATCACTCTGTGTGTAATGAATGAATATTATATACAAGTCTCACGTTTTAAATGGAATTAGATATAAATCAACTTCATGATATTCCAATTATATGACCAGCACCTGTACAGTGTGTGTGGTGTACGTATGTGGTGTGTGTATGCATGTATGCATATATGAAGTGTGTGTATGGTGTGTGTGCGTGCAAGCATGTGTGTCTGTTTGTGTGCATATTGTGATGTCATGAGAGGCTAGCAATGTTCAGCAGGACAGTTCAATGAGTGCAGGGACAAAATATTCCAAATAAAGTCTCTTTTTAATGATATTCCAAAAGTTTAACAGAAAAGGCACATTAGGTGCAAAAGGCAAACTCAGAATTCTTCTTGGCAAACTTTATAATGAACAACAGAAAAGTCTCTAATGGAACTCAAAAGTCTTTCTTCAAATACAGTCCACTCGGCAAACACAAACAATTGTCCTTTTCGTCTTAGTAAATTCCTGGTTTCTTACCCCCACAGTACCTCCACACAGTGCAGCAAGCAAAAAAGTAATCCAACACCAAAAAGTGAGTAATCCAACACAAAGAGTATAATCCCACACAAAAAGTCTTCTCCTTATCGGGTTCTTCGAAGCAAACTCCACCAGACCAGAGACTCCAGCTTCTCTCCTACTCGCCACGCTCTACTGAGAGCTTCTTGTGTCTTAAAAGCCCTGCAGTTCCACTGCAGGGGATTGGCCACAGGTGTGCCTCATTAGGCAATCAGCACTCCGTGGTTTGGAGTGCGGTGGTGGAGTTCCTGGCTCCACCAGCAGATGGAGCCGTGCCAGGGTACTGCTGTAGCCATCTCCTGGAGATGTAGCGCCCCTCCAGCACCCGGCCTCTCGTGACGTCACAATATGTGTGTGTGCATGTGTGTGTGTGTGTGTGTGTATGTCTCTCTCTCTCTCTCACTGTATCTGTGTTTGTGTGAATAGGTATGTGTGTATTTGTCTGTGCATGTGTATGCATGTGTGTGTGAATGCGTGAGTGTGTGTGTGTATGCAGATACAGGTGCTGGTCATATAATAAGTATGTCATGAAAAAGTTGATTTATTTTGTAATTCCATTTAAAAATTGAAACTTGTATAACGTATACATTCATTTTACACAGACTGACATATTGCAAATGTTTATTTCTTTATTTCTTAATATTGATGATTATAACTGACAACTAATGAAAACCCCAAATTGAGTATCTCAGAAAATTAGAATATTGTGGAAAGGTTCAATATTGAAGACACCTGGTGCCACACTCTAATCAGCTAATTAACTCAAAACACCCGTAAAGTGCTTGAAGTGGTCTCTCAGTCTAGTTCTGTAGGCCACACAATCATGGGGAAGACTGCTGACCTGACGGTTGTCCAAAAGATGACCACTGAGACCTTGCACAAGGAGGGCAAGACACAAACGGTCATTGCCTAAGAGGCTGGCTGTTCACAGAGTTCTGTGTCCAAGCACATTCATGGAGAGGTGAAGGGAAGGAAAATATGTGGTAGAAAAAAGTGTACAAGCAATAGGGATAATTCTGCTGCTGACTAACTTTATGGAGAGGCAGATTTCATTTTCCAACAGGACTTGGCATCTGCACACAGGGCCAAAGCTACCAGTACCTGGTTTAAGGACCATGGTATCCCTGTTCTTAATTGGCCAGCAAGCTCACCTGACCTTAACCCCATAGAAAAATCTATTTTCTATGTATTTATTAAGTGTGCTTGGAGAGCACACTTATTGTTATCCCACCGTTTATTAAGTGTGCTTGCAGAGCACACTTATTGTTATCTCCCCGTTTATACTTGATTTAAGGTTTGTAAGAGAGGTCTGGGATCTGACTGTGACCCGTGTAAATTTCATGCGGCAACTACTTAAACTGTTTGAAATAGGACAGTTTAAAAATGGTGTCAGACAGTCTATGGGATTTTGCCATACATTTCACCATCTTACTGTAAACAGGTCAGGGTGCATGTCTGAAGTTTTAAATGATCAAAACTCAACTGTTTAACCTATGAACTTGATTTAAACTTTGTAAGAGAGGTCTGGGATCTGACTGTGACCTGTTAAATTTTGATGTAGCAACTACCTAAACTGTTTGAAACAGGACAGTTTAAAAATGGTGAAAGAGAGGCAGACAATACTGTGGCAGTTGCACCTGGACCAACTGCCATTTTTTAAATGTGGAATGTTCAGGAATAGAACTCTCGAGTGATGTCGTAATCCCCATGCCATGGCCTGCATAATGTTCTGCCATGGCACTGTATTACAGCCTATAGTGCCAATTGGTCAAAACTTAAAATAATTGGCACGCATATTTACAAGCACACTTTTGGCATTTTCTGCGGGAATGCAGTCTAGTTCTCCTGATTTTTCAACACAAAATTTTTCACCCAGATTTTGTATACCTAACTACTACTCAGGCTTTTGAGATAGAGACACCGTTCCAACTCTAAAACGACCGGCCCGGTTTGGACATGACCGCCTACATTTCGGTATACCGTACCTCTTGTCATTCGTCCGCTATTGTCGTTTTTCTGCAACTTTTGTCGCCATTGAAAATGAATGGCGGAATGTTCAGGCTGATGATGTCACATTACACTGCTCCACTCTAGCAGCTAGAGTGAGCTCTGCCCTCACTATAACCTCCACTTGTTTTTTTAATGATTAAAACTCAACCGCTTAACCTATAAACTTGATTTAAACTTTGTAAGAGAGGTCTGGGATCTGACTGTGACCTGTGTAATTTTCATGCGTCAACTACTTAGCTGTTTGAGACAGGACAGCTTAAAAATGCTGTCAGGCAGTCTATGGGATTCTGCCATACATTTTATCATCTTACTGTAAACAGGTCAGGGTGCATGTCTGAGGTTTAAAATTATCAAAACTCAACCGTTTAACCTATAAACTTGATTTAAACTTTGTAAGAGAGGTCTGGGATCTGACTGACCTGTGAAATTTTGATGCGGCAACTACTTAAACTGTTTGAAACAGCACAGTTTAAAAATGGTGAAAGAGAGGCAGACAATACTGTGGCAGTTGCACCTGGACCAACTGCCATTTTTTAAATGTGGAATGTTCAGGAATAGAACTCTCGTGATGTCGTAATCCCCATGTCATGGCCTACATAATGTTCTGCCATGGGAGTGTATTGCAGCCTATAGTAGTTATCTCTGGTAGTTATGTATGTAGTCAGTGCTACTCTGTTGACTTAGCAAACGTTTGTTAGCCGTTATGCTAACAATGCTATCTATGCTAACTATGCAAAAATGCAAAATAATTAACTGGGTTAAAAGTGTTACTTGGTTGACTCAGCTAGTATTCGTTAGCAGTAATGCTAACAATGCTAATAATGTCAACAATGGTAATTATGTTAACTATGCTAAAATATGAAGTAATTAACTGTGTTAACAGTGTTGTGTACCTATATTAGCTGAGGCTATTTAGCCATTATTGTAACAATGCTAGCAATGCTAACTATGCTAAAATGCAAAGTAATTAACTGGGGTAACAGTGTTACTTAGTTAACTCAGTTAGTATTTGGTAGCAGTTATGCTAACAATGGTAATTATGCTAACAATGCTAATTCTGCTAACTATGCTAAAAATGTGAAGTAATTACCTGTGCTTACAGTGTTGTGTAGCTATATTAGCTGAAGCTATTTAGCAGTTATGCTAACATTGCTAGCAATGCTAACTATGCTAAAATGCAAGCACACTTTTTGCATTTTCTGCGGGAATGCAGTCTAGTTATTATTATTATTCCTAATGTGCCGGACTCCCCGGAGGGTGGAGGTTGTTAAGAGAAGGGTGTAGAAGCTATTTTGTAAAGGCCTTGAGTTTTCACCTCTGGCCTTTAACTTCTGGTGTCCGAAAATGATGCGTACTAAAACGTACGCGACGCTGTGCACTGAAATGCGTACGATTTTTTACGCGTAGTCCATCATGTACACATGCCCAGTAGTCGATACTGCTCAATCTGGCTGCCTGGAGCTGCCATTGAAACGAATTAAAAAAAGAACTTGTTTAAGTCTTACAAAACAAAACTTTAATGCTGCTCAATATACAAGGGTATATGCCAATAGCACAATAAAGTCTACACTATTCATTGTATGGGCTATTTTATTCAGCACGGTATAGCTATGTAAAATTGCAGAAATATTTTGAGTACCAATAGTTGTTCAGGACGTGCTTATTTTTGGGACAAGATCCACGAAAAACTTTCGAAATACTTCAAAATACCCACCAGCAGGCCCAGCTAATCATACCTGTGTGACAAAAGTCCAGATAAACGTGAAACAATAGGCGCATTCGACTTAATTTAACGTTTGCAGACGTTTGCAGTCAATGATGCATTGTGGGATGAACATGTTGCATGATGGTTAGAAATAGTGTGTCAGACTCAGGTCAGACTTGTCCAAAAGCTGTGAGGATGTCACCAAAATGCGACCATGTCATATGACCTAAAAACTCCCGGGAGTAAGACACATGTACACAAATCTTGCAAGCACTTGTAGTTGCTTTCACACAACTGCAAGTGGCTAGCTAACGCCTCCGTGGTGACACAACTTTGCCCTTGTTGGTTTTAATTCAGTGACGTCTGTGCACATGTGTTGTGCGGCGCTCTCCCACTCATCTTATATCAGTCCCCCCAGGATTTCGCAGGCCAATTTTAAGATAGTTGCGGTGTACAATACCTGATTTTGCGGCGGGTTTTCTAAAAAGTTGCAATACAAGTCACAGAGTTTTAAACGTTTTGTTGCAAAAAAAGTTGTCAGAATAAGTCAAAGTTGCAAAGTCGTGATTTTTTTTTCACGTTTGTGAATTAGATTTTAACAGTAAATTGGCCTAAACACAAAAGGAAATAGGCCCCTAAGCTTTAACCTTACTGTGACGGAGCGTATTGCTACCGCCACTGCTGATATACTGCCAGCACTGTTCAACGTCTGTTCCCTGTTCAATAACTACTTTGTGTTTTATAAGTTCCGTTTTTTTGTTACAGCTTTATTTCTCCATATCCTGCAAATATCCACCTTATCTGCTAAGTACACTTGCATTCATCACCCAGCACTACACTTACCGACACCATAGAGAACAAACATTTCACTGCATTACATTTTACAACATTCTCATACATTCTCTTCCCACGAAATAAGTAGGGATGGCACTTACGAAACACACGTTTCAACACAGTGCCGAGATCCCGAATCGTAAGTGTTTCGAAACACTGCTTTAAACCTCGTTTCAAAACGTCCGTGTCACGTGACTATGATGACACGAAGGTTTTGTGAGTTTTTCAACTGGGCCGATTGACAAGGTTGGCATCTTATTCCAAACTTAATCTTCCAAAAAGTTGGTAGTTTAGAATTTCTTTTCCATTGTAATTTTCATGTCAATAAACTCCCTATAAAATTGTCCAACTTTCATAAGCAAGTCCTCCTCTGTTGGATTTTGCCTACTCACAACTTCTCACCTCACAAACAGATCATATGGAACAACAACCTCATCACTTTTAAAAAAAATGGGAGGAGGAGGACGCCCTCAATTGTTGCATTCAAATCCGAACTTACAAGCTACTTAAGATCTCTTGAAGGACTGAACAGCCATAAAGCTAATAGAACTATCATGTTGATGACGACCTTTTTTCATTCCTCTTTTACTTTTAATTAATTTGTATACTCCTTTTTTTCTCTTTCTTCTCTGTCCTATTGTATAATATGTGTTCAAATAAAACAATTAAAAAAACAAACAAACAAAATTGACAAGGTTGGCACCAAATCACACAATGTCACATCTGGATCGGGATTGGGGCCACAAACTTTAAAAGAACCATTATACCGCCATAACCCTCGATAAGAGATATTTTCAGTTACAGCGATATTTTCAGTTTCATTAGTTACATTTAGGCTAGATATAGATTAGATATAGATACAGATTGATAGGCTACAGGTAGTGATAGTTAGGATAGATGGAGCAATAGGCTACATTAATAAAATTAGACAGCATCAGTTAACTCGAGGTAGGTTATACATAGGCTTTATTGTAGGCTAGCTATTTAGGATAAAATAGAAGCTCCACGTAAAAGATCAAGAACATCTGTGGTCTGGGAGCATTTCCATTTGGAAACCCCGAATAAAGTGAGGTGCATGTTATGTTACTGCCCATTAAATTATTGGAAAGACAGGGCTGCATTGTTTCCCAATTTATATAGTATACTGTCAAAAATATCTTTGTTTCCCTGCAACAAGTGTTCCCTGTGAAAGGATTTTTTCAAGGGCAGGAGATATTGTAAGCAAGAAAAGAAGCAGGCTCAGTCCTAGAACTGCAGAACAAATTATATTTTTAAATAAAACTCTTTCGGATTAGAAAATGTTCAATGTCATTATTATCTTTAATCTTCATTAACATGTAATTCAATAGAAGTCCTTCATCCATATGTGTCCTCCCAACTAGCCTACACATACTCATTCACACTTTGGCCAGGAACCGAACTCTGCACACCGATGTAGTAGTTCAGTGGGCTACAAAGTTCGCCACCACAAATCTTTGTCCATTGTATGCAGTTTTCATCTAGATTATCGCGTAGATACGACCACTAGATGGCGCTGTGGAGACAGGTTTCAGATTGTTTCGGAGCCTTGAATCGTCATGGCACAATTGTTTCAACTGTTTCAGTGTTTCACGAAGCCTCGCTCTGCCCACCACTAGAAATAAGTCACCAAACAAATGTCTCGTCTGTTTAAGTATTGGGTTTATTTAGCGTTTACAACATTGTTCATTTTTCAGTTTGTTCTTACCGTGTTCGTTGTCTTGTCTGTGTCATTTTCCGTAAAAGAGTGTTTGCCGGCAAAGAGCCGGTTTAAAAACACGCTTCGGCTTCCGGGGCAGCCGGAAGTAACCTTGGATTTTGTTTTGTATTATTTTAAGTAGTTTTGAACTGTTTGCTATTGTAGAAGGGAACTGTATGGGTTTTAAATATATTTTCCTAATTTCTGTTTATCTTTAAATGTTTGACTCTTGCTGTTTTAGCAAGTTTATGGTTTCTTACTGTGCAACTCCGTAATGATTGGCTTAAGCCAACAAGTGGGTTGATCCTGTGATCAGTTGATCATTGAGTGCGTTCACATGGACAAGTCGAAACCACTTGGAACTGGTTTGGGATCGTACCAGCTTCATGTGAACGCAGATTGGTTTGGATTGGAATTGGTTTTCCTAATCCCCCTGCGACTCCAGGCCGGGGCTGTTTCGAAACCACTTCGACTGCCATGTGAACGGGATCGGATTGGTTTTCATGTATTGCGCATGTATCAACGAAATAAAAAACGCAGTTTGTTCCTTCATACAGACTTTCTAACACAGCAGAATGCACAACACGTACGCGAATGCGTCAAACTCCTGGAACACCATGTTTGTATGCCGCCAGAAAGTTTGTTTATTGTCTTTATTTAGTAGGAACAGTGCAGAGCCCATAGAAGATGTGCCAGAGTATTACGTTTTTGTTTAAACCACCTTATTGTTTAAGTGGGTAATAATATCAGGTGAAAGGAGGAGGCTATGTAAATACATTTGCACTGACTGACTTGTAAGATTTTCTTTAGCCACTGTTTTGCGATGTGGAATAACCGGAATGAGAGGTGAAAAGTTCAGTCTCCTCTACGTGTCGTCTGTATGTGTAGGCATATGTGTGCAGTGCTGTAGTCTGCTGTTGCGTATATGATAAGATACATCTTACCTACGTAGCAGCTTTGTTGTGGGCAAATGTTTACTCGTGTTATGTCCATTATTTTAGTTATGTGCCGTTAGTCGCGTTATGTCCAACATTGTAGCATATAGCATTGTAAATCTTATCAGCCTGGGTCGTCATGGCTGGGTCGGCACGGTTTGACCGATATCTTTGGCATTTTTTGCCCAAACAACACGAAACTTGGTACTGCACACACTGGTAACATTATGATGACGCTGTCTAAATTTGAGATCAATCGGATGAGTGGTTCAAGAGTTATGCGTGGAAGAGACGTTCCTTGTATTAAAAGATAATAATAGAAAGATAGAAGTTGACTACAGCGCCCCCAATAGCGTAGCGGAAAGGGCCGGAACTCCCACCGAATCCGCTTAGACGAACTGCATGTGAACAGGGACTTGGGGGACAGACCACCCGTTGTGAACCAATCCCAAACCAAACCAATCCCACCATGTGAACGCAGTCATTAGCGTTGAACATGCTCGGACGTAAGTCACAAATGCTCTTGAGAAACCCAGTTCATTGGTGTAAAAGTTGTTACTGTTACCAGTATTTAGTTATTGTTTAATAACATTTTGGACACTCTTGTCAGTTTTCTTTGTGTTTGAACAAAGTCTTTATTTTCTCATTATTTTTGTTTAATTGCTCTTGATTTATTTATTTTTTTTAAATTTAATTGGGAAAATAAAAAAACCCATCGTAAAACATCTGGTCTCGTCTGAGTGAACATCTTAGCTCACGCCGCTAGGACACCCTACCTATAACACTTACCAAACAGAGAAAAGATTAAGGATTACATAAAATATAACAAAATATACTTTATTTCTAGGCTACACAAATATTTACACTTGCATTGTACAAGAACCTCACTAAGGACTTTAAAGACGTTAGCCATCACATCTATAGTCTCCCTGGAACTGATAACGGCTAAACTACCTGATGTCAGCAAGTTAGAGTATTCATTTGTCTGTTCAAACTGGGCATTAACTGGGTACTTGGCATAGCCCAGGCTACATTCAGCCACTTCAGTCAACTTGCAGCAAAATACTACTTCAATATACATTTTGATAGCTGTGTTTGGAACATAAACATAAATTGCTTTTAAACATTTTGCTGGTACAATTTGCTGCATGCTTTTACCAAAGACGTCACATTGGCAGCAACAACTAATAGGAAACAATTAAAGATCAAACCACTTCAAAACAGCTATCAGTGTGGTTGTTTTCACCTGGATTTTCAAAAGGTATGGAAAACAAAGACATGCACAAGCAGTGGTGTAGTCTACTTTTTTGTGGTGGGTATACTGTATATTTGGGCAGAGGGACCGTGGTTCTCAAAAGGGGCTGCGACCCCCGCGGGCCATGGGAAGGACTGCTTGTATAAATCCATGAAAAGGCTTTATAACTACACCATAAATTGTTAATAGTCGCAGTACATATAGAACTGTATTCAGAATGGTTAATTATGTACATATGATTATTTTTCATATTAAAATTTAAAATTTACCAATATTAATAGACAAAATAATTGTGGGGGTTGCGAATTTGCACTTTCATCATGTGAACTGTGTGTTTCAATTACAATGGGAACACAATCACACTCATTAATCTTAAGACTAGTTATGTGACTTCAATGTGTTAGAAATGGTTAATATTTCAGTATTGGAGTATTGTGTGACGTTAGTTGAGATTTTGGCGACTTTTCATTTTCGAGAGTTTGGGAGTTTTGTATTCCCAAATCATAGGCTGTGTGCCAGTTTGCAATGACTAAATGTGTCCACTAGAGGTCAGTGTTTCTCCAAGGCCTCAGACACTTCGAACCATTTGACACAATTTTCTGAGTGAGGCATCAATGCTTCACAAGGCTCCATTTGCCCATCACTACTTGCTAACTAACAGTCCTCTGTTCTATGAAACATTACGTTAATGTCGGCGCATTTACTGAGCCTTTCGACTTTTACTGAGATGTTTTCCTGCCAGAGCAATATCAGAATAAAAAACGTCCAAAATCAAAACTAACTTGTTTTATAATAGTAGCTAGCTTGCGAGATAGAGGACGAATGAATGCTACACTACAACATAGCTAGCTTGCGTTGTTAGCTATCGTGTATCGCGCTGTCCTCAAATTAACTTACATGCGGTAACTTGGTGGGGAAAACCATGGGAAAAACAGTCTCATGACAAGCGTTTACAATAGATTGTAGAATTCTACAATCTATGGCGTTTACACACCTTCTGAATCATCATTCCGGGCAAAGAAGATCCCGAGGTCTTGCTGCCCAACACCGCGCCTAGCCATGATTCTCCATCCAAAAGAAAAACTGGAACGTGGGGACGCTGAATTTGGAGGTTCCAGAAATTCGCTGCTCACTCACTCGAGGACGCGATTTTTAATTAAATAAAACGGCACATTCCAAAAAGTTTCGTGAATTCCCTAACACAACTGTAGGCATACTCAGTGGCTATGCATTGAAGTCTAAATATTAAAATGAACAATTTTGACCACTGAATATTAATAGGACATAGTCAATTTTAGGTGAGTATACGCCCAATTTTAGGTGGGTATACGGTAATCCCCGATTTTTTCTGGTGGGTATACGGCGTATACCTGCGTATCACGTAGACTACACTACTGTGCACAAGTGATCCCAATCAGTTCATCAATCAGTACTTACAAAAAATGTTTGTCCTAAATGACAGTGGAACATATGGCCAATGTGAGGTGTAGGTCTGATTGATCCTAATATGTAAGAGGTTAGACAAATTGCAAATGGCTTGGTTTGGCAAAGAGGCAGGTGTTCTGTGTCTTATTATCACCCAACTAATCAATGGCCACATATACAGAGGCCCAAAATGCAGTATGAGACAAACAAAAATGTACCAGAACAGAAATAACCAGGTTTTGTTAACAATCAGTGATTTACAGGCCACACTGAATAGTAGTCAAAAGTAGTGACAAGTACACAATCACGATGCACAAACTCACAGTATTTTGGGAAGTTTGGGTGTATTGCATCATGGCAATGTGCATGCCAACAAACATAAAATGTGAATTTGTGAAAATGTGTCTACTGACATGTCTGCATTATTTTTTCACTTCCTGGGCATCTTCCTAACACTTCCTGGCATCTTTACAAGATAGCTTCGGGAGTATTATACAGTAAGTACAATTATGTGGACCTTTTTTCATGTCAAACCTATTGTACAACTCCTGGCCCCCCATGTATTTGAATTTACACTGGCTCTGTGACTTGACTGCTCAATACACCATTTAAAGTGTTCTATAAATCTGACATCCTGCACATGTGTTTGTCAACAGAGCATGGATGATATCATTGTTGGCTCTGGGGTTGGGACTGCTCCTAAGGGTACCATTGTGGCCACCCCACTCTTCAGGGCATCAGCAGCCACCACCACTCCTCCTCGGCGTCAGCAGCCACCAGCACCACCTCAGCGGCAGTACATTTAGAAAACACATCAGACACCAATACACTGCTTGTGCAGTTTAAAAGAAAAGCTGCGCAAAGATGTGGTTGTGCTACATATTGATTTTACAGAGAATTTTCTCTGCAAATACAGCTCTGAAATACAGGCTGTACAGTTTGGAGACTCACACAAACAACATTGCACATTGGTGTGGCCTATAAAAATGACGTAGTCTCAGTCTGCTCTGTAAGCTCCTCTTTTCGCCATGATCCTTGTACAATTTGGACACATCTATGTAAAGTCCTTTCCTTCCTCAAAGAGAAGTATCCTTCTGCTTAAGTGTTACGTATAGTCAACGATGGGTCAACCACCCGATACCGCTTCAAGAACAATTTCTACTTCTTTACGAACATTCCATATCAGACGGGCTGGAAGAAGTTAATCTGATGCTGTCAAGCCTACTCTTTTATTCATTTATGTATTTGTTAATCTCGTTTTTATTTTATTGCCTTGTGTCAGGAGCAGAGGTGGAAAAAGTATTGAAAAATTGTAGGGTTAGTAAAAGTATCTTTACTTTGCTTAAATCCTACTCAAGTAAAAGTAAAAGTACCCATCTGAAAATGTACTCGAGTAAAAGTAAAAAATTACTTAATTTCAAATGTACTTTGAGTAAAAGTTACCTAGTTACTTTCAATTATTTGATTTAAAAAAGGATAAGTCATAAACCATATCCAGCCCTAGTAGTTTTAATCAACCTTTAGCTGTATAATATGCATAACTCGCAGCTCATAACTGAGCTCAGTAACATGGTGCTCTTACTTCTGTGTTCCACAACACACACAAGGACAGTCACAATCTATTGAGAGGTATACTGTAATGTGCACTCTATGTTCGGTCATATGGTCCAACTCGCAACACTACAATAAAAGTAAAGAACGCCTTGATCCAGATTGTGTGAAACAATGAAATTTTTTTTTCCAACACATTTAATTTTTTTTCCCCATCAATATTACTTTACTCAGTAATGTGGGTGGCTTCCAATGTAGTGAATAAAATACTTGGGTTAAAATGTACTCGAGTAAAAGTAAAATTACCTATTTCAAAAACTACTTAGAAAATTACAAAGTACTCATAAAAACTACTTAATTACAGTAACTTTTGAGTAAATGTAATTCTTTCCACCCCTGATCAGTGGGCTATACCTATTAATGGTCTTTGCGTTATGGTTTTGCTGTCTTATTTTTCATCCTTGTGTTGTGAAGCACTTTGGGGCGTCTTTGTTGTTTTGTTTAAATGTGCTATAAAAAAGACTTGACTTGAAGTCTCAGTCTACTACAACCCCCCACCCCCTCCTTGTCCCACACACACAACACATGACCTCTCCGTCATCTACTACGAAGATCGGGCAGGTGCAAGCTCAGTCACGTTGAAGATTTGTGTTCAACTTTACTGCTGCATTTTAATGCCCACAAATGCTGTGTCAAACAGTTCTCGTTGACGTATGTAGACAGACGCAGACAGACGGGTTTGTAACTCGAACGCACCTAAACTCATCACTCATCCTCCTCAGCTGCTCACCGTACTTCTTGGCTGTCCAGAGAGCGGGGGGTGCAGAGCAGGAACGAATCCGGAATGGTACATTTTCAGTGGGAAAGCAATCATCATCACTGTGCCCGCTCTCGGAAGGGTCTGCCACCGTCTTTTTATGGGTCTGGTCTTCAGACTTAACTCTATGCCTTGTAGACAGTTTCCCTGTGGGATAAGTTAATTGTGCCAATTTATTTATATAGCACATTTAACACATTACAAATAATAGAATTATGATAAAAAAAAACAACAATAAGAAGAACAAAAGCAACAACAACAAACACAACAACCATAACAGGTAATAGTATTAATTGTAATAAGTATGTGACCAAAAATGAGAGAGAAAAACAGGGTTATGTATACATATGTATACATTTTCTGAACTCTGCACTGCCACTCTGCTCTGTGCCCACATTAACAGTCAGAACTCCTCCTGTGGCTCCTTGAATGAAAGCCATTACAGTATAAATTTAACATAATAAAAAAAAGTCACAATAAAAAAGGAGGCCTGTAGGTGGTGCTATATAATAGTGCAATCTATTGTAACAAATCACCTAATGCATAACCCACAGTATTTGCACAATGTCTATTATAAAGCAAGCCCAGTGATATCAATTGTCTTTCTTTATTTATATATTTCTATAAAGGGTCTCCTATACTGAATGATAACATTTACTATCCGATTAAAACACAATACAAGAAGCTGTATGTTGAGAATATCAACCTAATGTGGGATATACTTTGATAGGCTTTTAGCATACATGCATGTTTTGGCAGTCATTACAATGCATGTCAGTCTAATATAAAATATGCCACTGCTGTAGGCTAACTGACCTGATCTGGAAACTGACAGTGGCCAGGATGCCTATCCGATGATACATTTAGATTATGGAAGATGGAGATAAGTGATTCTACAGAAATTAGGGTAGATTAAAATTTTGATTATACATTTGCATATACAGCACAACACCTTTCACCACTCAGTTTGTACTTTAAATATTTCACTTTTAAGTGTTTTCCCTAAAATCTGTCAATCTGAAAGAGTTCAGTTCACCAGTAGGTCTATTCATACCAATGACAATTCATATACACTACTTACAAAAAGTTAGGGGTATTTGGCTTTTGGGTGAAATTAATGGTAAATGTCAAAGGTTCACATTACAGTGGTATTATATCATTTAAGTAGAAGCATGCAGTGGTGATTTCCCTATCTCAAACAATTTATTGAAACAAAAGGCAACAACAGTGGTGGGTGGGTGATGAAAATAGAGATAAGGAATTTAGATGAGAAAATCACCATTGCATGCTTCTACTCAAATGCCCTGTTTTCATGATATAATACAACTGTAGTGTGAACTTTTCACATTTTCCATAAATTTCACCCGAAAGCAAAATATCCCTAACTATTTGTGAGTAGTGTACACACAGTAGGGCCTGGCTTTTCTTGCGCTTTGTGTTTAGGTAGGCCTATGTCCAGTGTGTTCCCAGATTGTAGCACCTTTACAGTAGGGCATTTTGTAGGGCTGGTTTTCTGGCCTGTGTCCAGAGCTTCAACTGATCCACCTGATTCAGGATCAGATATATGCAATATCTGCGCCATTGATGCATCTGTAAAGAAACAATGCAATTATTTGACATTTGACAGGGTTAAAGAAAAGGCATTTAAGATCTGTCAAGTAAAGAAACAGTTCAATGATTTGACAGAGTTAGCAAAAAGGGCATTTAACAGTGTTTCACTTGGTCCCTTTCAAAGCGAACTTACATGCTAACTGAGCATTATAGGCCTATATGTGAGTATTCAACGCACTCAGACCTCTTTAAATGTGCTATAAAAAAAAGACTCGACTTGACTTAAAGTCTCAGTGCACCCTACTACAACCCCCCGCCACCTCCCTACACACAACACATGACATGACCTCTCCGTCATCTACTACGAAGATCGGGAAGGTGCAAGCTCAGTCACGTTATATATTTGTGTTCGACTTTACTGCCGCATTTTAATGCCCACCCATGCTGTGACGAGCAGTTCTCGTTGACGTGTATAGACCTATGGTGTAGACGCAGACAGACCATAGAGACAGACGTGTTTGTAACTCGAATGCGCCTGGATCAATCCGGATCAACCCCATCCCTCCTAGTAACGTCACATGACTGTACAATGACACGTGATATTGGTGAGCGGGTTGAAGGTTGTCTGAAGTAGATACAAGTGGTAATCCAAATTCCAAAGGAGTAAAATCGCCGCACACTGGTATCCTTTGCTTAATAGTTTAATGGTGAACAACGCGTTTCGCCTATGGCTGCTTCATCAGGTTCACTCTGACTTACACAGATCACCCACAGGTGATAAAGGTGATTCCTTGGTCACATGACCTCACCTGTGCTCAACCACTCCACCCCCTTCCAGTGCTACCTCCTATTGCCCATATACATTTCCCATAGAACATCTTACCATTATAATACCTGGACACTGGCTGTGCGCAGGGGCCTTGTGCTCTAAACAATTAGATACAAGTGGTATTTGTAAAACTGTGAAGTGTTACAGGCTGGACATTGCTAAAACTGTGAAGGACAGGTAACGGTCGACTGCGGATATCTACCACTCAAAAGCTTGTGCACCTACAACTAGTACAGGACACTGTGGTGGTCAGTTAAGCAATAGAAATGCATGTAGGATTGCAGCGTAAATTATGTGGGTGCCTTGCCGTTTTTTGTAACCGTAATGATCGTCAGAAGAACGTTCACTTGTTTCTGGCTTCTTTGGGAATGTATCATGGCTCTTTAAAGTTATCTTTATTCTGTATTGTATCATACAGAATAAAGTGTAATTAATATGTAATTAATTACACTTAATTCATTAAGTTGTGTTTTATTCACAGATGTCTGACCACCAGCATTTAGTTTTGCTGAACACAGGTTCCCAGATGCCACTCCTAGGCCTGGGCACTTACCAATTGCTTGGCATAGAGACCATAATGCTAACTATCGATGCAGCCCTTGCAGCAGGCTATCGTCACTTTGATACAGCTGCTGTGTACTGCAATGAAGTGGAGATAGGACAGGCACTCCGTGAGTTGCTGCCAAAGCATGGGCTCTCAAGGGCCGATGTTTTCATCACCAGCAAGCTGGGGCCTCAGGACCAAGGCCCCATGGCTTCCAAAGCCTGCCAACGCAGCCTGGATCAGCTGGGTCTAGACTACATTGATCTGTTCCTGGTGCACTGGCCCGGCACAGAGGACCTACATGATGAAGATCCACAGAACAGTGCAAACCGTGCGCAAAGCTGGGCGGCATTGGAGGACTTTCACAAGTGTGGAAAGTTCCGGGCCATAGGGGTGTCGAACTACACCGTGCGTCACCTGGAGGAGCTGCTAGCGAGCTGCAAGGTGGCCCCTGCCGTCCTCCAGGTAGAGTTTCATCCCAGGCTCGTCCAGAAAGAACTGAGGGCACTGTGTGCTCAAAAGGGGGTGTGCTTTGAGGCCCACTCCTCACTGGGAGCAGGGGCACTGCTGTCAGATCCCACAGTGCTGGAAGTGGTCAATGGATGTAGGAGAAGTGTAGCTCAGGTGCTGCTGAGGTGGGCTGTGCAGCAGAACATACCTGTCCTGCCTAAATCACGCAACCCCAGCAGGGTGCTGGAAAATGGACAGTTGTTTGACTTTGAGCTTAGTCAGGAGGACATGGATAAACTGACCAGTTTAGACAATGGGCAAAGATTTGATTTGGATCCTACATTAGTAGCCTAAGAGACAGCAAGAATTCTGAAATTCTTAAGTTGGGCATAAATTAAATTAAATCTGGTGTCTGAACTGTTAGCATGTGCTACATTTATCCAGTACTGAGCCAATCTTTACTGTATGTGAGGTGCATGAAACAGAATACGATAAGATTGCAATCATGTTGTCACATTGGTTTGTCATTTAACAATATTATATACAAATGATGCAATCTGGCAGAATGCGTCTGAAGTTGCAGATTCTGATTTTAAAATACCTGCTGATTTTGATGAGAATTTTTAAAATGTAACACTTTATTTTTTTGATCTTTTATGAAACAAAAGGTATTAAAAAAGATGGTGAGATACTGGTTTAAGGTACGACTTTGACCAGGAACACTGGGTCACTGTGAATCATTTTAACAGATTTCATTTTGCCTGGTTTCTTATTATGATGCCTTATATTTTACATTTTGTATTTGTGCTGCTAAAATATATGTTTTCACACATCATATTTGTTTATTTTACAAGACACCAACAGTGATTCCCAAACATAATGATACATATTTACAAATGGTGTTACATATTCCAAAAACATCAAGAAAGCAGACAAGATTCCTCACTGAAACTTAACATACTTCGAAAGTGTTTCAAGTAATGCCTGAGATGTTATCTTTACAACACTCCTACTGACGTGGCTCTTTTAATGTAGTTTTGATCTTCCTGCTCAGTTTTCTAAAATTGCACAAACTTTATTGCACAAGGTGAAAAAAATTGTGTCTGCTAGTTTGACCAAAGTGGTAAGAGGACACAGGCATCAAACACAACAGTTTTTCCACACGAACAGAGGGAATGGAAAAGGAACTTGTACTGACAAAACAAATAGAAAAGTAGTGCTTCAGCAGACAGCATATACACACACAAAGCCACTTAAATTTTATGCCAAAATGGAGTGTTAAGTTCTGTTCTTAAAATGGGGTGTGTGACCATGTATTATCACAATTCTTATCTCTACATGCCAATTCTTATTCTCTATATAATCTTATTGTTAATATTATGAAAATGTGTTTACAGTGCCCAACTCACCTTAATTAACATTGCAGCTAGAACAAACGCATTCTGATAAAAAGTTTCTCTGTTCTGGAAATGTATTTTAGTTAAGTATTAAAAATATTGAGAGAAAGGTTAATACGTTAAATAAAATCCAAAAGGCACTGCGTATGGCATATTAATGATAAACAGAAGTGCTCTTACCCAATCATTAGCCATGATCATTTTCAGTGTTGTAGCTAAAAAATTGATTTGGTTAATCTCCCGATTACAATTGCAGTCTTAAAGGCATTATGGTTCTAAATTGCTGAACCTGCCATTTCACTCCATTCTTTCAGAACTGTTTTCAAAAGTTGGATGGGCGTCTTAATAAGCACATCATGTCACACTATCATCATGTTACACTTACATACCTACTCTGCGGTTCAAACTTTTAAACAGCAGAGTAGATATGTAAGGATTTTGTAAATATCTGCAGTTTTTTTGACCCAAGTTCCCCATGGGTTGTCATTACTGGTTCTCCACATTGCTTTGGAAGATTACATGGTAGAGGCATGCAAAGAACTGAGAATTCAGATTGTAATTTAGAGTTACATCTGAAAGTAATAGGCTTAGGTATTGTGGTCTTCTAACAAATTGTCATCATGGAATATTGTCTCATAGTTAATTTGGGGCTGTTCTAGAAAGTAGATTTAGTTACTTTTCTGGATAATTTAACTGAGAGCAAGTGGTGATCCTTCTAATAGAGTGGCCTTATGGCTTCATTTCCTTAGTAAAACAAAGCCGCATAGCTCTTCTGTTAGGGGGTTATCGCTTAATTTGAAATAACTTATCTGGGTCAGTCAAACAATGTAGTTGCAATACCCCACTGTCCACACATGGTTTGCTCCCTAGATAATCATAAACACTGGTTATCTTTTTTACCAAAATTCTGCCCATCCTTACATATAAACCATTATCATGAAAGTAGCCGTTTCTAAAATCCACACCTCCAAACTAAACAACAGCAGGCTCCATTACGTCACAACACTTGTGAATGTCTCAGTCTGGTCTTGCATAGTGTTCCTTCTGACTGGGAGACATAAAAAGGGCTGTTTTTGTCAGATATAGGCTCTGTGTGCAAGGTTAAAAATCCCTCATACTGGGAGATGGTTTTCAGTCAAGTCAGTGCATCATCCATCTCTCTCGCTTTCTTTAATTCCTCTGGCCATAATGGGGATTATGACCCTCACTCAGCAGTACGGGTCTCTGAGGCTGTGATGCTCGTGCTTGCGTCCCCGTCTGTCTCTTTGTGGCTAAAGAGGGATGTGAGCCAGCTGAAGGACATCCGCATCTGCCGCGCTGTTCCTGCACTCCGCACCCGCTTCATCCCCTGGAGGGTTAAAGACAGATAGTTATATGGAGACTCTTTTCATCTTTTCTGTGAGTAGCTACCAGTGCCACATGTTAGGAGCAGTGAGCAATACACATGCCTAAAAGGAAAATATTACTCTTAATAAAAGTCTTCATGTCCTTAAACACCCTTATGAAAAAAGAACAGTAACAGACTATTTTAAGATAAACTCTTATTAGACGTACTGGATAGAAGGCTTCACTGCAGATTGTTTCTTAGGATTTAGGTTTAAAAAGTGTGAGGCAAAGGTAAGATCTTACCGAATTTTAATTTGTTTCTCCTAAAACCCTCCTCCACAACTCAGCTTAATATAAGATCTTATTTGTTTCTAAAAGACAAATTTAAGACTCAATATTTACCACTGGGAGGGCAGCTCAGGGAGTAGTTGGAAGTTCTTGCCTAAAAGCATATTTGTGCATGGGGATGAGATAGAGCACTGATCATTAACTTCACAATTTTTTTTTCTACCTGCACGGAGAATCAAACCTACAACACTCCACTTAAAAGGTTAAAATGCTAATCTGTAGGACACAGCTACATTAGCAAGTTAAAGTCCTGTGCATTTGAAACATTAGTAATTAGTGATTAGCTAATGATTAGATGATTAGTACATAAAGCAATGGCAGAGCATGACGGAAGGAAGCTCTTTTTAAAATTTGTTCCTGATGATTTCCTCTCTGATCGAAAGTCCCCTCAGAGCTAAATAAAGTTCCCTTCAATAAGGTGAAGGGTATAAATTCAGCATCCAGCTTTTCAACATCCATCTGAACTTTCTTTTAATTGGTGGAAATAGGTGGTGATGTCCATGACCAGATGACCATGACTTGTATGAGGTAATTACACTGAATTCACATTTGTAAGAAGCATCTTCCAGGATCAGTAACAAACCTCAGAACACACATTCGACAAATCAGACAAATTAGTGTTGACTCAGCATCTCACTGGATTTTATAGCGCTGCCACACACACATACACACACAGAACACAGACCTTGCACCCCAGGATGATGAGGTTTCCCTTGGCCTTGTTGTCAGGGTTCTTCAGGTGCCTTCTCGAAGAGCTTGCGCATACAGTAGTCCTCCTTCCAAGGGCAGTTCAGTTTTGGTTGGTAAGTATTTTTTTGTTACAGTTCATTTATTTTTTAAAATATTAGGTGTATCCCCAGGCACTCCGTGAACCAATAGATCCCTGGGTTAAAAAAAGTGATGGCGTGGTTTCCATCACCGACTTACTATTGTGGCTAGCCCACCAAACAAAACAAACACGTCGCTTAAATCAATCAACCCTCCAATCCAGGAGACCCTTGCCTGCTCTGGCAGATTAGACCAGGAGCAACCTCTCCAAAATCCAGGAGAGACGAATACCTCAACTCCACCAGAGGTGATGTTAGGCTTAGCCTCACCACCACTGAGGGACCATCAGCTGCACAGAACTCAGTGCAACCAGTGCCAGCGAATAAAAATAAAAGAAAAATGTGTTGTATGTGTCAGTGTACCTGGGTGCACATGTACATTCGTAACACCTCCCCACCAAAAAAAAAAAAAAAAATACAATCTCTCCTTTTTTCAACAAATTTACACAACCTCACTATATGAAATTACATTCCTTATTCTGTGCAAGTCAGTCCTTAAATTAGCCATGACCGAGTTAGTTACAGGAACCCGAAAGTAATTATTGCTTCCTTCAACCTGCTTCTACCCTTGACAGGGCATCAGCAATTACGTTGTTCTTTCCTGCAATGTGCTCTATCCCAAGATTATAAGGTTGCAGAACTACACCCCAACGAAAGATTCTCTGATTCTTCATTTTGAATTTCTCCAAAAAGGTGAGCAGATTAGTGTAAACTTTTACTTCTTGCACACCATTTGACACAGATTTCAAAATGTTGAACAGCTAGAAATAAAGCTAATGCCTCTTTCTCCACTGTAGAATACATTCGCTGGTGCCTGTTTGAAAAGTAGGCAACAGGTCTGTCTACACCTAAACAATCAGTAGGAGTACAGTACAGTACAATAGGAGTACAGCTCCTACATCCACATCACATGCATCAACTTCTAATTTAAAAGGCACAGCAAAATTTGGTGCACTGGTTCACTGCATAGAAGGGCTTTAAGCTGATCAAAAGCAACTTGACATGAACCTGACCACTCAAACTTAACAGATTTTCTCAGTAGATCAGTGAAAGATCTAGTGACTACAACAAAATTGGGGACAAATGTGCAGTAGAAACCACAGATTCTTAAAACTCTTGTAAGTTCCCTGCGCTCCTGAAGACTAGCTGCTTGATTCTGCATGTCACCAATTATAGGATCACCTCTCTGCTTAGATCCTCACGACTAAGCGTCTGGTCGCCTGTAGTGTCCTGTGCAAAGAAAGTATCAGCAAGTATTACCCCCAACTCAGGCAGTTCTTTCCCTACCTCCTTAGGCACACCCTGGTTGTTCGCTTGAGTCCGAGTCACTACCCCTGTGGGGAAGACTGTAGGGAACTCCTGCTGTAACGCCTCAGTTTCTGAAGACTCCACAGGAACCTTAGAAATCAATGGAGTGATACAAACCTTTTCGCCAACCAAGTCATTACTGAGCACAAAAGTGACTCCAGGAATAGGTAAACTGGCCAACACTCCCACTGTAACTACTCCAGTAACCAAAGACGACCGTAAATGACCTTGGTGGAGAGGGATAGCTTTAAACTCACCTGCATCATTGTTCACATCCTGAATGAGAGCACATACATTCAATGAACTAGACAGAGGAAGGACGCTACTCTCTGCTACCCACAGGGACTGAGCTGCACCGGTATCTCTTAAAACAACTATAGGGTGTTCCTCCCCACCTACAGTGACTATGCCATTAAAGAGAATCAATAGTCTGTCATAGTCCTGCCCCATGTTCTTGCAACAAACCCACTTATCAAACGCAATTTCCTTCTCTCTAGCGTGTCTGGTCTAGCCTCTGGAGAAAACTTTTATGCAGACATAACAGCAGCCTTGACATCATAAGATGCAGACTGGGTGGCATCAAGCGCGGCATAAACCTCTAAAGCCCTTCCTGTAAACACACCTTGAACAAGAAGAGGCCATTTGTCTTGTGGCCATTTCAAACTCTTTGCTAGTTTTTCAAAGGACAAAGAAAACGCAACCTCCTTCTCACTAAACTGAGGGACTAGGCGAATGTTCCTGCTCAAATCAAAAAGTCTTTCTGCCTCAGTCTCTATCAAGCTCCAGCACCACAGCCTCCTGAGCCTGATTTTTTTCCACTTCTAATTTTGCCAGTTATAATTCAACATTCGTTGTGTCTTTATTGGCAAGTGGAGATTCAGAAGAAATTTCACTGCAAGTAGTTCGATCAGGTCAATTTTCCTGATATCAGTTTCACATTCTACCCTCGCGACTTTTCACAGTTCCTCTTTTCTTAACTGATACCATTCTCGCATATGTAGAATTCTACTACTGTCTATGTACTACTACTGCTACTACTACAGGTAATATGGATAATGTAATCTATAGACAGATTATCAGTTATAAAAATGGTATTTATCCTGCAGAAATGTCTAAAGAAAATGTAATCCGCAGTCGTTCTTCTAATTTTCAATTAGATGGTAAGAGACTTGCAAAGTGTTTCCCTATAGCATCAAAATAGGCCAATCACCTCCAAAAGGTTTAAACAATGAAGACTCCTAAGTTATAGGCACAGTTCTGTGATTGTTATAAATGTTTGGTTTGTTTGTTAATAAAAATAAGTTGTTTCAATAGATGATACCTTATATTATGCATCAACAAAAATGATGTTCAGGTGAGGAGAAAGGTTGCTGTGGGGGAAGAGGCAAACCAGATATTTGTATTCCATGACAGCCAAGAAGGAGAACACTCCGGCTGCCAAAAGACTAAATATGCCATCACATCCAGATTTTACTGGCCTGGAATGGGTGTCAACATATATAAATATGGAAGTGGATGAATAGTTTAGTTTAATTTTTAAAAAAATGTGCTTGCCTTATGGATTGCAATTTTAATGTTTTCATTTTCAAATGTTAGATTTCCCAGTGTCCCCAGTGCCAGTATACCGGCAGTCCATCAAGCATGAGCCCCAGTACATCCCAATATGCGTATGTATTCAGGTTTTATTTCCCAGAATGAAAATAGTTGTGGTTTATGTAGAAGGAATGACAAGTTTGTTATACTTTTATTTTAAAGGTTGAATCTCATTTAGAACTAGTTGGGATGGACCTTGTGGGCAAACTCACCCCAACAACCAGTGGAAATCAATACATGTGCGTAATGGTGGACCAAATATTTGGTTATACCAAATGGGTTGAGGCCTTTGCCATCCCCAACAAAAGTGCTAAGGTAGTTACGCAGTGCATACTGAAGTTTTTTTTATAGGTTTGGAGCACCACAAAGACGTCTTACCAATCACAGAACTGAATTTGTTAATGAGGTTAGTACACTGTACTTTATACACTAAAGGAACTTAAATCACTTAATAAGGAACAAAATAGTATTTTAAGTAGTAAGCAATTCAAAAGTTAATAAGAAGTAATTTATAACCCTTCATGTGTTTTTTTTTAATCAGATCAATCAAAAAATTTGGAAAGAAGTCTCTGTGCTCCACATCATCCAAAGACCAATGGTCTAGTGGAAAGACTTAATGGAACCATCCAAAGGTGAAACGGCAATATATTATTTAAAAGTAAACAGTTGATTCTTGTGAAAAATGGAACGTGATGCTATGCGTGGACGCTCTGAAATGTGGGAACATTTCACATTGATTTCCACCAATAAGGTATGAAGGCCCATGATTAGATATTATTAATTTCTTTAAAATTGATATTTAATTGTGTGTGTGTGTGTGCAGGCTTATGGTATATGTGTGAAAGTGTTTTTTGTGAATGCAGGTTTTCACATGTGTATAGGCCTACAGTGGTAAATTGTGACAAGCATTTCTTTGATCCCAATGGATTTTGTTTGGTTTAATAATGTTGCACATGCCATCACTCGGTGAGAAGATGACGTGGCGTTGTCTGCATATAACGCAAAATCTGGCGTCTGCATCTCACAGATGAATATTTTCAAGTAGGCCTGTTAACAGATTTGTAGGCCTACATTATTTCACATAATTAATTTTCAGTATACATGTTCAGTGACACTCAATTGGGCATGTGTTAATGAATGCGTGCACTAAAAGTGTGCTTCCTGCTCGTCTGGACGCGACCTATATTGCCACGTTCCATGTTTCCCCCACACACTGTATTCCACTTAGTTTTCTCTATTTTAGACTATATGTTGACTAAATGTTGCTTTGAATACAAGTGTCTGCAAAGTGTAATGCAGACCTAATGTGTCATGCTCAGCCATATTGCATATTAAGTGATATCATGAAGACAGGTGTTTGTTAAATATTTGGAAATATCTTAATGGAATTTGCTTGTAATTTCTGGTCCAGTGTATGATCTGTGATCAGCAGTTGGCATATAATAATACCACCTCATCTATGCTGAGGCACGTCTGTGCTAAGCATGGGGGAGCTGCAGCCAGTGTTCCAGGTAAATAACTGAGCATTCATTCATGTAATGCTCATATGTTAAGTCTTAAATCACTTCTTTGTGTACTCATTTTGACACTTTTGTTGTGGTGCAGATCAGAAAACCATGATTGATGATTGAGATGATTGTCCTCGATTCCATGCCTTTCAAGGTAAAAATTGAAAAGATGCATACATGCGTCATTATGGACTACTGATGTTAAAGAATGTTCTAATCTAAAATGTATCTTCCCCATTTAAGATGGTGGAGTACACTGGCTTCATAAAGCTCATGAGTATTTTGGCCCCAAATTATACAATTCCTTCAAGGAAGACTATTAAAGCCATGGTGGAGGCTAAATATAAGGCTGAAAAGGAGAAGGCCAAGAAGAAGGTCAGAAAGGCAAATACTGTGGCCTTGACGATGGACATGTGGACCTCCATACACTTAGATTCCTACCTGGCATTTACTTGCCACTATGTTGATGAAGATCACCAGCTGTCCACAACATTATTGGCGGTAGGAAAATTTGGTGAGCGTCACACCGCTGCAAACATTGCAGCCACCACTGAGAAGCTTCTGAATGATTGGGACATCCCCCGAGGGAAAGTGATGTGCCTAACGACTGATGGGGCTTCAAATATGACGCTCTGCGGTACGATGGTCCAGTTTAGCACTCCCATTGTATTGCCCATGCTCTGAACCTGGTGGTGAAAAAAAACCATCCAGCTCACCCCAGGTTAGTACCACTTACACTAAGTGTGGATGCATATAATAAGTGTGTATTGGATGTGTGATCTTGGATGTGTGCAAAATGTGCATGTTGCTGAACAGGTTTAATTAAGAGCATTAATATCTCTTTCTCTTAGGTCTAGAGGACATGAGGGGACAGGCAAGAGAAATAGCTGGTTATTTCAGGAGCAGCACAGTGGCAAGAGAGTAATTGCTCCAAAGCCAGCAGCAGCTGGAAGCTCCGCAGCACAAATTAATTTAGGAGGTAGGGACCAGGTGGAACAGCACCGACGACATGTTGGAGCGCCTTTATGAGCAGAGGGGGCCAGTGGGTGCAGTCTTGGTCTCTCTGCGCTCGGATGTCAGAGCTTTTGGAGCCAACGAGTATGAAATTATAAGGGAATGCCTGGAAGTTCTGGCTCCTTTAAAGCTGGCCACTGTGGACCTGTCGTCTGAAAAAGTCGTGTCTGGATCAAAATATCATACCACTTGTGAAAATGCTGCGTCACACAATCACCAACAAACAAACCAACAATCATGCGCTCACCACGGATATGTCAAAGTCCCTCGCCATACACCAAATGTCGGAAAGACTGTGTCATTATGAAGCTACAGGACAACACGCAGTAGCAACATTACTTGACCCACGTTTCAAAACCATGGGGTTTGTCAGTACCACACATCAACAAAATGCAATAAAGAAACTAACCACCGAATGCGCCCATGTAATCCGACAACAAACACCACCAGAGAGACGCACACACCCACAGCCATCCACTTCTGATGCCTCAACCAGCTCATCAGGTAAGCCTACATATTTTGATGCATAGTGCCCATTATGCCTGCATATTTTCTAACGCATATCCATACCTGTACCATTCCAGGTCTTTGGGATCTCCTCGATAACGAGGTTGCTGATAAACACAACTCACGGAGTGTCTCCGCAGGAGCGACAGTCGAGGTCAACAGGTACTTAAGCGAACCAAACAGCCCTCGCTCTGAAGATCCCCTACTGTACTGGACCCAGAACAAAACAAGATACCCACACCTGTACCTCTTGAAAAAAAATCTACTGTGCATCCCAGCCTCCTCGGTGCCGTGCGAGAGGGTGTTTTCCAAGGCTGACGATGTTGTCACCAAAAAAAAGGAACAGATTAAATCCAAATACCGTGGAACAAATAATACTTCTAAATAAAAATGTCGACAGAGTCTCTATTTTTTTTAAGACCCCTTATGTTGTTTTTAAAACTGACATGGTGCTTGTTTAATAGATCTAAACTCACTGAAATTTGGTAAAATAAAAAAATGTACTTAAAGTGTTTTGTGGGAACAGGAAGTTTGAGGGCCTAAGTCATAGAAAAATAGGCTTCGACTTTCTGCAATAAATCAGACACCTGGGGAATGGAATGTGGTTGGGGGAAGGATGATTTTAATTCTCATGTAAATCAATAGTTCACACTGCAACTCAACATCACACCACAAGATGTCGTCATGGAGTTTGAAGCACTTGAATGAACTAACCATTTCTCGATACAATTGGCAGGGACGCTTCGACACTCAGGAAAAGCTTCACTTTGCCATCACTAACTCAAAGGGAACTCGATCGGATACCTCACCTGAGCTGACCACCCATTTGTTACGTCCCAGCTAACCCTCCCGGCTCGTTGATAATAGGCCTATAGGGTAAGGGGAACAAAAAGGTTTGTGTGTGTGTGTGTGTGTGTGTGTGTGTGTGTAAGACCAAACTCAAAACGAACTGGCACCTGACGAAATCCCCCAGGGAGATGAGGCTTACCTTGGCTTGGCCTTGTCAGCAGGGTTCTTCAGGTGCCTTCTCGGAAGAGCTCACGCATATAGTAGTCCTCCTTTCGAGGGCTGTTCAGTTGGTTTTAAGTTTTTTGTTACAGTTCATTTACTTTTTAAATATTAGGTGTATCCCCAGGCACTCCCGTGAACCAATATATTCCTGCGTGAAAAAAAGGTGACGGCGTGGCTGTGATTCTCACAGTGGTTTCTGTCAAAGACTTACTATTGTGGCTAGCCCACCAAACAAAACAAACGCGTTGCTTAAATCAATAAACCCACCAATCCAGGAGACCCTTGCCTGCTCTGGCTGATCAGACCAGGAGCTACCGCTCTAAAATTCAGGAGAGACAAATACCTCAACTCCACTGCTATCCTTCGGAAACACTTCTCTTCAACGAGCACACAGGTGTCCTTAATGAGGCGGTGTTAGGCCTAGCCCCACCCCCACTGAGGGACCTTCAGCTGCACAGAACTCAGTGCAACCAGTGCCAGCGAATAAAAAAAAAAGAAAAATGTGTTGTATGTGTCAGTGTACCTGGGTGCATATGTACATTCATAACACTTCCAGTCACTGAAAGGTCATCAGGATGCCCCCCCTCTCCTGCCTGCTCAACCCCCCCACACGTTTGCCCATCCCCACCTCAGCACTGCTCACTGCTCACATACAGCCCATAATTAAACTGTTTGAAACAGGACAGTTTAAAAATGGGGAAGGAGAGGCAGACAATACTGTGGCAGTTGCACCTAGACCAACTGCCAGTTTTTAAACGTGGAATGTTCAGGAATAGAACTCTCGAGTGATGTCATAATCCCCATGCCATGGCCTGCATAATGTTCTGCCATGGCACTGTATTACAGCCTATAGTGCCAATTGGTCAAAACTTAAAATAATTGGCACGCATATTTGCAAGCAAACTTTTTGCATTTTCTGCGGGAATGCAGTCTAGTTGTCAGTTATAATCATCAAAATTAAAGAAATAAACATTTGACATATATCACTCTGTGTGTAATGAATGAATATTATATACAAGTCTCACGTTTTAAATGGAATTAGATATAAATCAACTTCATGATATTCTAATTATATGACCAGCACCTGTACAGTGTGTGTGGTGTACGTATGTGGTGTGTGTATGCATGTATGCATATATGAAGTGTGTGTGTGTGTGTATGGTGTGTGTGCGTGCAAGCATGTGTGTCTGTTTGTGTGCATATGTGTGTGTGCATGTGTGTGTGTGTGTGTGTGTGTGTCTCTCTCTCTCTCTCTCTCTCACTGTATCTGTGTTTGTGTGAATAGGTATGTGTGTATTTGTCTGTGCATGTGTATGCATGTGTGTGTGAATGCGTGAGTGTGTGTGTATGCAGATACAGGTGCTGGTCATAACCTAATAGTAATAGGCATTCACCCCCTATTCCGACATCCCCTTAGTCAGACATCCCCACTATTCAGACATCCCACTATTCAGACATCCCACTACTCAGACATCCCGCTATTCAGACACTTTTTAGTACCGCTATTCCGACAGTTTTTTTTTTTTTTCACAGTTAATGATTGACAGCTGCTCTCACGAAGCGGGGCTGCTTGATTAATTGGGTTCAGCTGGTTCAGAAAGTAGGCCTACTTAAATCCTACATTGAGTTTTGTTTAATAAGCACACTATTTATCAATATATATGCATATATTATTTTTAAACATGGCAGCGAAAAAGAAAGTCCTACGACATAACGAACATCAACTCACTCACAAATGGTCACCTCCCGATGTGCCTTCTTTGTGAACGTGTTTTCGAATGAGGCAATGAAACACGAAACGAGCACCTGACCAAGATACACACTGCAAGGCATCAGAGGATAGCCCACGTTTTTTCCCCTAAGCCCTAAATGAGCATTAGCCTATTCAAAGCGCAACATTGTTACCTTGTTTTGTCGGAAGGGAAGTCAAACACAGAGCGAGTTGGTGTTATCACGCATTTCTCTTTTAATTGCGAAATCGGGATCACCGTTAATTTTTGGAGAAAGACTTGTTCTTCCTGTCAATAAAGAGGTCCAGTGCTGCAGAGCAAGATCCAGCATCGGTGTTGAGGGCCATGCCACTCAGCAATGTGGCACGGAGGATCCACGAGGGTATTCACACCCTATTCCGACATGTCATTAGTTAGACATCCCACTATTCAGACATCCCACTACTCAGACATCCCGCTATTCAGACACTTTTTAGTACCGCTATTCCGACAGTTTTTTTTTCACAGTTAATGATGGACAGCTGCTCTCACGAAGCGGAGCGGAGCCGACAGCGCTTTTAATTACGGCGATGATTGGCGGGTAGACGGTGTTTGTGAGACTCTAGGCAGAGATGGCCTCATTTTTGTTTAGTTGGCAGAGCAGCAACATGCGCATGCAAGGTGAGCATGGTGTCAATGTCTTAATGGAAAGACAGACATCCACATCCACTTGTTCATAAATAGCAATGCGTAATGCCTCCAAAAAACAGGGAGATCCATGGTGATACCATAAGAAATGTTTAGAGATCTGAAGGAAACCTCTCACCTTTCAAAAAACAAAAAACAAACAAACAAACAAAATAAGACAAGGGGGTGTTCACCTAGCGAACTAAATTATGCTACACTAGTATTCACTTTAAACTGGTAAACGGAAAAAACAGAATAACGACTCGATATTTTGTTTTCTCGTTTTTGTGTATGGTCCCCAATGAAGCAGCGCACGGGGTTGCTTGATTAATTGGGTTCAGCTGGTTCAGAAAGTAGGCCTACTTAAATCCTACATTGAGTTTTGTTTAATAAGCACACTATTTATCAATATATATACATATATTATTGTTAAACATGGCAGCGAGAAAGAAAGTCCTACGACATAACGAGCATCAACTCACTCACAAATGGTCACCTCCCGATGTGCCTTCTTTGTGAACGTGTTTTCGAATGAGGCAATGAAACACGAAACGAGCACCTGACCAAGATACACACTGCAAGGCATCAGAGGATAGCCCACGTTTTTTTCCCCTAAGCCCTAAAGGAGCATTAGCCTATTCAAAGCGCAACATTGTTACCTTGTTTTGTCGGAAGGGAAGTCAAACACAGAGCGAGTTGGTGTTATCACGCATTTCACTTTTAATTGCGAAATCGGGATCACCGTTAATTTTTGGAGAAATACTTGTTCTTCCTGTCAATGAAGAGGTCCAGTGCTGCAGAGCAAGATCCAGCATCGGTGTTGAGGGCCATGCCACTCAGCAATGTGGCACGGAGGATCAACGAGATGGCATCGGATACTGAGGAACAGTTGTGTAAATGTCTGCGTCAGTATCCATTCAGCATACAGCTGGATGAAACGACTACTGCAGACAACAACGCTATGCTGATGTGACAGACATAGGCCCTACGAGGGGAAACGATTCTTTAATTTGAGTTTTATTGCGCGTACAGTGCATAACTCCTTGTTAATTGAGCGCACCTATCCCGTTTACTCCTGCTGCTGTACGTGTCTGTCGCTGCTGCTTATCTATACGTTGTATTGATATTAAAAGCAAAAGAAAAGAGGAAAAAAATCCCTTGCCTGCTGTCACACGGACCAGTTTTCCTTTCCCTAACTTAAATCCGAAAAACTAGTTAACAGGGACTTTGACTACAGTCGGTTTTGCCTCCAGGGCAGGCCTTGGTTTTCAGCGTCACAATAAAACTATTCATGTCGGAAAAGCGGAATGTTTCAAAAATAGCAACATGCCCCTACTCCGACAATGGAAAAAAAATTGTCGGAATAATGATATGTTTTAAAAAAAATGATAATGTCGCTACTCCGACAATTGGACGCTAATGTCTGACTAATGACATGTCTGAATAGCGACATGTAACCATCAACGAGATGGCATCGGATACTGAGGAACAGTTGTGTAAATGTCTGCGTCAGTATCCATTCAGCATACAGCTGGATGAAACGACTACTGCAGACAACAACGCTATGCTGATGTGACAGACATAGGCCCTACGAGGGGAAACGATTCTTTAATTTGAGTTTTATTGCGCGTACAGTGCATAACTCCTTGTTAATTGAGCGCACCTATCCCGTTTACTCCTGCTGCTGTACGTGTCTGTCGCTGCTGCTTATCTATACGTTGTATTGATATTAAAAGCAAAAGAAAAGAGGAAAAAAATCCCTTGCCTGCTGTCACACGGACCAGTTTTCCTTTCCCTAACTTAAATCCGAAAAACTAGTTAACAGGGACTTTGACTACAGTCGGTTTTGCCTCCAGGGCAGGCCTTGGTTTTCAGCGTCACAATAAAACTATTCATGTCGGAAAAGCGGAATGTTTCAAAAATAGCAACATGCCCCTACTCCGACAATGGAAAAAAAAATTGTCGGAATAATGATATGTTTTAAAAAAAATGATAATGTCGCTACTCCGACAATTGGACGCTAATGTCTGACTAATGACATGTCTGAATAGCGACATGTAACCATCAACGAGATGGCATCGGATACTGAGGAACAGTTGTGTAAATGTCTGCGTCAGTATCCATTCAGCATACAGCTGGATGAAACGACTACTGCAGACAACAACGCTATGCTGATGTGACAGACATAGGCCCTACGAGGGGAAACGATTCTTTAATTTGAGTTTTATTGCGCGTACAGTGCATAACTCCTTGTTAATTGAGCGCACCTATCCCGTTTACTCCTGCTGCTGTAGGTGTCTGTCGCTGCTGCTTATCTCTACGTTGTATTGATATTTAAAAAAAAAGAACAGAGGAAAAAATCCCTTGCCTGCTGTCACACGGACCAGTTTTCCTTTCCCTAACTTAAATCCGAAAAACTAGTTAACAGGGACTTTGACTACAGTCGGTTTTGCCTCCAGGGTAGGCCTTGTTTTTCAGCGTCACAATAAAACTATTCATGTCGGAAAAGCGGAATGTTTCAAAAATAGCAACATGCCCCTACTCCGACAATGGAAAAAAAATTGTCGGAATAATGATATGTTTTAAAAAAAATGATAATGTCGCTACTCCGACAACTGGACGCTAATGTCTGACTAATGACATGTCTGAATAGCGACATGTAACCCATATAATAAGTAGCCTATGTCATGAAAAAGTTGATTTATTTCAGTAATTCTATTTAAAAACTGAAACTTGTATAACGTATACATTCATTTTACACAGACTGACATATTGCAAATGTTTATTTCTTTATTTCTTAATATTGATGATTATAACTGACAACTAATGAAAACCCCAAATTGAGTATCTCAGAAAATTAGAATATTGTGGAAAGGTTCAATATTGAAGACACCTGGTGCCACACTCTAATCAGCTAATTAACTCAAAACACCTGTAAAGTGCTTGAAGTGGTCTCTCAGTCTAGTTCTGTAGGCCACACAATCATGGGGAAGACTGCTGACCTGACGGTTGTCCAAAAGATGACCATTGAGACCTTGCACAAGGAGGGCAAGAAACAAACGGTCATTGCCTAAGAGGCTGGCTGTTCACAGAGTTCTGTGTCCAAGCACATTCATGGAGAGGTGAAGGGAAGGAAAATATGTGGTAGAAAAAAGTGTACAAGCAATAGGGATAATTCTGCTGCTGACTAACTTTATGGAGAGGCAGATTTCACAGGGCCAAAGCTACCAGTACCTGGTTTAAGGACCATGGTATTCCTGTTCTTAATTGGCCAGCAAGCTCCCCTGACCTTAACCCCATAGAAAAATCTATTTTCTATTTTCTATGTATTTATTAAGTGAGCACACTTATTGTTATCCCACCGTTTATTAAGTGTGCTTGCAGAGCACACTTATTGTTATCTCCCCGTTTATACTTGATTTAAGGTTTGTAAGAGAGGTCTGGGATCTGACTGTGACCCGTGTAAATTTCATGCGGCAACTACTTAAACTGTTTGAGATAGGACAGTTTAAAAATGGTGTCAGACAGTCTATGGGATTTTGCCATACATTTCACCATCTTACTGTAAACAGGTCAGGGTGCATGTCTGAAGTTTTAAATGATCAAAACTCAACCGTTTAACCTATAAACTTGATTTAAACTTTGTAAGAGAGGTCTGGGATCTGACTGTGACCTGTGAAATTTTGATACAGCAACTACTTAAACTGTTTGAAACAGGACAGTTTAAAAATGGTGAAAGAGAGGCAGACAATACTGTGGCAGTTGCACCTGGACCAACTGCCATTTTTTAAATGTGGAATGTTCAGGAATAGAACTCTCGAGTGATGTCATAATCCCCATGCCATGGCCTGCCTAATGTTCTGCCATAGCACTGTATTACAGCCTATAGTGCCAATTGGTAAAAACTTTAAATAATTGGCACGCATATTTACAAGCACACTTTTGGCATTTTCTGCGGGAATGCAGTCTAGTTCTCCTGATTTTTCAACACAAAATTTTTCACCCAGATTTTGCATACCTATAGAGATAGAGACACCGTTCCAACTCTAAAACGACCGGCCCGGTTTGGACATGACCGCCTACATTTCGGTATACCGTACCTCTTGTCATTCGTCCGCTATTGTCGTTTTTCTGCAACCTTTGTCGCCATTGACAATGAATGGCGGAATGTTCAGGCTGATGATGTCACAGTACACTGCTCCACTCTAGCAGCCAGAGTGAGCTCTGCCCTCACTCTAACCTCCACTCGGTTTTTTAATGATTAAAACTCAACCGCTTAACCTATAAACTTGATTTAAACTGTTTGAGACAGGACAGTTTAAAAATGGTGTCAGACAGTCTATGGGATTCTGCCATACATTTTATCATCTTACTGTAAACAGGTCAGGGTGCATGTCTGAGGTTTTAAATGATCAAAACTCAACCGTTTAACCTATAAACTTGATTTAAACTTTGTAAGAGAGGTCTGGGATCTGACTGTGACCTGTGAAATTTTGATGCGGCAACTACTTAAACTGTTTGAAACAGCACAGTTTAAAAATGGTGAAAGAGAGGCAGACAATACTGTGGCAGTTGCACCTGGACCAACTGACATTTTTTAAATGTGGAATGTTCAGGAATAGAACTCTCGTGATGTCATAATACCCATGTCATGGCCTGCATAATGTTCTGCCATGTGAGTGTATTGCAGCCTATAGTAGTTATCTCTAGTAGTTATGTATGTAGTCAGTGCTACTCTGTTGACTTAGCAAACGTTTGTTAGCCGCTATGCTAACAATGCTAGCTATGCTAACTATGCTAAAATGCAAAATAATTAACTGGGTTAAAAGTGTTACTTGGTTGACTCAGCTAGTATTCGCTAGCAGTAATGCTAACAATGCTAATAATGTCAACAATGGTAATTATGCTAACTATGCTAAAATATGAAGTAATTAACTGTGCTAACAGTGTTGTGTACCTATATTAGCTGAGGCTATTTAGCCATTATTGTAACAATGCTAGCAATGCTAACTATGCTAAAATGCAAAGTAATTAACTGGGTTAACAGTGTTACTTAGTTAACTCAGCTAGTATTTGGTAGCAGTTATGCTAACAATGCTAATTCTGCTAACTATGCTAAAAATGTGAAGTAATTATTAACTATGCTAAAATGCAAGCACACTTTTTGCATTTTCTGCGGGAATGCAGTCTAGTTATTATTATTATTCCTAATGTGCCGGACTCCCCGGAGGGTGGAAGTTGTTAAGAGAAGGGTGTAGAAGCTATTTTGTAAAGGCCTTGAGTTTTCACCTCTGCCCTTTAACTTCTGGTGTCCGAAAATGATGCGTACTAAAACGTACGCGACGCTGTGCACTGAAATGCGTACGATTTTTTACGCGTAGTCCATCATGTACACATGCCCAGTAGTCGATACTGCTCAATCTGGCTGCCTGGAGCTGCCATTGAAACGAATTAAAAAAAGAACTTGTTTAAGTCTTACAAAACAAAACTTTAATGCTGCTCAATATACAAGGGTATATGCCAATAGCACAATAAAGTCTACACTATTCATTGTATGGGCTATTTTATTCAGCACGGTATAGCTATGTAAAATTGCAGAAATATTTTGAGTACCAATAGTTGTTCAGGACGTGCTTATTTTTGGGACAAGATCCACGAAAAACTTTTGAAATACTTCAAAATACCCACCAGCAGGCCCAGCTAATCATACCTGTGTGACAAAAGTCCAGATAAACGTGAAACAATAGGCGCATTCGACTTAATTTAACGTTTGCAGACGTTTGCAGTCAATGATGCATTGTGGGATGAACATGTTACATGATGGTTAGAAATAGTGTGTCAGACTCAGGTCAGACTTGTCCAAAAGCTGTGAGGATGTCACCAAAATGCGACCATGTCATATGACCTAAAAACTCCCGGGAGTAAGACACATGTACACAAATCTTGCAAGCACTTGTAGTTGCTTTCACACAACTGCAAGTGGCTAGCTAACGCCTCCGTGGTGACACAACTTTGCCCTTGTTGGTTTTAATTCAGTGACGTCTGTGCACATGTGTTGTGCGGCGCTCTCCCACTCATCTTATATCAGTCCCCCCAGGATTTCGCAGGCCAATTTTAAGATAGTTGCGGTGTACAATACCTGATTTTGCGGAGGGTTTTCTAAAAAGTTGCAATACAAGTCACAGAGTTTTAAACGTTTTGTTGCAAAAAAGATGTCAGAATAAGTCAAAGTTGCAAAGTCGTGATTTTTTTTTCACGTTTGTGAATTAGATTTTAACAGTAAATTGGCCTAAACACAAAAGGAAATAGGCCCCTAAGCTTTAACCTTACCAAACAGAGAAAAGATTAAGGATTACATAAAATATAACAAAATATACTTTATTTCTAGGCTACACAAATATTTACATTTGCATTGTACAAGAACCTCACTAAGGACTTTAAAGACGTTAGCCATCACATCTATAGTCTCCCTGGAACTGATAACGGCTAAACTACCTGATGTCAGCAAGTTAGAGTATTCATTTGTCTGTTCAAACTGGGCATTAACTGGGTACTTGGCATAGCCCAGGCTACATTCAGCCACTTCAGTCAACTTGCAGCAAAATACTACTTCAATATACATTTTGATAGCTGTGTTTGGAACATAAACATAAATTGCTTTTAAACATTTTGCTGGTACAATTTGCTGCATGCTTTTACCAAAGACGTCACATTGGCAGCAACAACTAATAGGAAGCAATTAAAGATCAAACCACTTCAAAACAGCTATCAGTGTGGTTGTTTTCACCTGGATTTTCAAAAGGTATGGAAAACAAAGACATGCACAAGTGATCCCAATCAGTTCATCAATCACTACTTACAAAAAATGTTTGTCCTAAATGACAGTGGAACATATGGCCAATGTGAGGTGTAGGTCTGATTGATCCTAATATGTAAGAGGTTAGACAAATTGCAAATGGCTTGGTTTGGCAAAGAGGCAGGTGTTCTGTGTCTTATTATCACCCAACTAATCAATGGCCACATATACAGAGGCCCAAAATGCAGTATGAGACAAACAAAAATGTACCAGAACAGAAATAACCAGGTTTTGTTAACAATCAGTGATTTACAGGCCACACTGAATAGTAGTCAAAAGTAGTGACAAGTACACAATCACGATGCACAAACTCACAGTATTTTGGGAAGTTTGGGTGTATTGCATCATGGCAATGTGCTTGCCAACAAACATAAAATGTGAATTTGTGAAAATGTGTCTACTGACATGTCTGCATTATTTTTTCACTTCCTGGGCATCTTTACAAGATAGCTTCGCCACACAAGGTAAATTGTTTTTTAAAGCGCTTTATTAGAAGTGTACACACCATCATGACCATTGGGCGTATGCTGTAGGCATTCACTTTATTCATGTTCTTCTCCTAATTTAACTCCTTTTATGCCCTCTATCTACCTCACAACATGCAGTACCACCACCACCGCAGTGTCCACCTGGGTCTCGGAACCCACCACCAGTCAGCCCGTCACCAGCACCATCCACCGCAGGCCCCAGTTCAGTGGTACTTGCCTAGTCTGAACCAAGTATAATAACAAAACGGGAAAAGAAATGCAATTGCTGTGGGAAAAAAAACATTTTCCGTGTTATTTTGACACTTATTCCACATGTCTTTACAGAAACCAGACACCGCATACCCCTGCTTCTCCTGTCTTTATTTGCCAAACACCATCTTCTTTACACTACAAAAAAGCTATTTTTCTAAAAGTGAGTAAAGACATGGAGAAGCAGGTTTATGTAATGACCCCTGAGGAGGTGCGTCGGAAATTAAACATGCTGCTGACGTGCAAGCGCATTAAAGAGCGCTGAAGGACAACTGTGGAGGAGCGGGTAACATGGGAGTATTATACAGTAAGTACAATTATGTGGACCTTTTTTCATGTCAAACCTATTGTACAACTCCTGGCCCCCCATGTATTTGAATTTACACTGGCTCTGTGACTTGACTGCTCAATACACCATTTAAAGTGTTCTATAAATCTGACATCCTGCACATGTGTTTGTCATGGATGATATCTTTGTTTGCTCTGGGGTTGGGACTGCTCCTAAGGGTACCATTGTGGCCACCCCACTCTTCAGGGCATCAGCAGCCACCACCACCTCCTCCTCCTCGGCGTCAGCAGCCACCAGCACCACCTCAGCAGCAGTACATTTAGAAAACACATCAGACACCAATACACTGGTTGTGCAGTTTAAAAGAAAAGCTGCGCAAAGATGTGGTTGTGCTACATATTGATTTTACAGAGAATTTTCTCTGCAAATACAGCTCTGAAATACAGGCTGTACAACAACATTGCACATTGGTGTGGCCTACAAAAATGACGTAGTCTCAGTCTGCTCTGTAAGCTCCTCTTTTCGCCATGATCCTTGTACAATTTGGACACATCTATGTAAAGTCCTTTCCTTCCTCAAAGAGAAGTATCCTTCTGCTTAAGTGTTACGTATAGTCAACGATGGGTCAACCACCCGATACCGCTTCAAGAACAATTTCTACTTCTTTACGAACATTCCATATCAGACGGGCTGGAAGAAGTTAATCTGATGCTGTCAAGCCTACTCTTTTATTCATTTATGTATTTGTTAATCTCGTTTTTATTTTATTGCCTTGTGTCAGGAGCAGAGGTGGAAAAAGTATTGAAAAATTGTAGGGTTAGTAAAAGTATCTTTACTTTGCTTAAATCCTACTCAAGTAAAAGTAAAAGTACCCATCTGAAAATGTACTCGAGTAAAAGTAAAAAATTACTTAATTTCAAATGTACTTTGAGTAAAAGTTACCTAGTTACTTTCAATTATTTGATTTAAAAAAGGATAAGTCATAAACCATATCCAGCCCAAGTAGTTTTAATCAACCTTTAGCTGTATAATATGCATAACTCGCAGCTCATAACTGAGCTCAGTAACATGGTGCTCTTACTTCTGTGTTCCACAACACACACAAGGACAGTCACAATCTATTGAGAGGTATACTGTAATGTGCACTCTATGTTCGGTCATATGGTCCAACTCGCAACACTACAATAAAAGTAAAGAACGCCTTGATCCAGATTGTGTGAAACAATGAAATTTCCAGATTTTTTTTCCAACACATTTTTTTTTTTTTTCCCCATCAATATTACTTTACTCAGTAATGTGGGTGGCTTCCAATGTAGTGAATAAAATACTTGGGTTAAAATGTACTCGAGTAAAAGTAAAATTACCTATTTCAAAAACTACTTAGAAAATTACAAAGTACTCATAAAAACTACTTAATTACAGTAACTTGAGTAAATGTAATTCTTTCCACCCCTGATCAGTGGGCTATACCTATTAATGGTCTTTGCGTTATGGTTTTGCTGTCTTATTTTTCATCCTTGTGTTGTGAAGCACTTTGGGGCGTCTTTGTTGTTTTGTTTAAATGTGCTATAAAAAAGACTTGACTTGAAGTCTCAGTGCACCCTACTACTACAACCCCCCACCCCCTCCTTGTCCCACACACACAACACATGACCTCTCCGTCATCTACTACGAAGATCGGGCAGGTGCAAGCTCAGTCACGTTGAAGATTTGTGTTCAACTTTACTGCTGCATTTTAATGCCCACAAATGCTGTGTCAAACAGTTCTCGTTGACGTATGTAGACAGACGCAGACAGACGGGTTTGTAACTCGAACGCACCTAAACTCATCACTCATCCTCCTCAGCTGCTCACCGTACTTCTTGGCTGCCCAGAGAGCGGGGGGTGCAGAGCAGGAACGAATCCGGAATGGTACATTTTCAGTACATTTACAATCATCATCACTGTGCCCGCTCTCGGAAGGGTCTGCCACCGTCTTTTTATGGGTCTGGTCTTCAGACTTAACTCTATGCCTTGTAGACAGTTTCCCTATGGGATAAGTTAATTGTGCCAATTTATTTATATAGCACATTTAACACATTACAAATAATAGAATTATGATAAAAAAAACAACAATAAGAAGAACAAAAGCAACAACAACAAACACAACAACCATAACAGGTAATAGTATTAATTGTAATAAGTATGTGACCAAAAAAGAGAGAGAAAAACAGGGTTATGTATACATATGTATACATTTTCTGAACTCTGCACTGCAACTCTGCTCTGTGCCCACATTAACAGTCAGAACTCCTCCTGTGGCTCCTTGAATGAAAGCCATTACAGTGTAAATTTAACATAATAAAAAAAAGTCACAATAAAAAAAGGAGGCCTGTAGGTGGTGCTATATAATAGTGCAAATTATTGTAACAAATCACCTAATGCATAATCCACAGTATTTGCACAATGTTTATTATAAAGCAAGCCCAGTGATATCAATTGTCTTTCTTTATTTATATATTTCTATAAAGGGTCTCCTGAATGATAACATTTACTATCCGATTAAAACACAATACAAGAAGCTGTATGTTGAGAATATCAACCTAATGTGGGATATACTTTGATAGGCTTTTATCATACATGCATGTTTTGGCAGTCATTACAATGCATGTCAGTCTAATATAAAATATGCCACTGCTGTAGGCTAACTGACCTGATCTGGAAACTGACAGTGGCCAGGATGCCTATCCGATGATACATTTAGATTATGGAAGATGGAGATAAGTGATTCTACAGAAATTAGGGTAGATTCAAAATTTGATTATACATTTGCATATACAGCACAACACCTTTCACCACTCAGTTTGTACTTTAAATATTTAACTTTTAAGTGTTTTCCCTAAAATCTGTCAATCTGAAAGAGTTCAGTTCACCAGTAGTAGGTCTATTCATACCAATGACAATTCATATACACTACTTACAAAAAGTTAGGGGTATTTGGCTTTTGGATGAAATTAATGGTAAATGTCAAAGGTTCACATTACAGTGGTATTAGATCATTAAAGTAGGGCATTTAAGTAGAAGCATACAGTGGTGATTTCCCTATCTCAAACAATTTATTGAAACAAAGGGCAACAACAGTGGTGGGTGGGTGATGAAAATAGAGATAAGGAATTTAGATGAGAAAATCACCATTGCATGCTTCTACTCAAATGCCCTGTTTTCATGATATAATACCACTGTAGTGTGAACTTTTCACATTTTCCATAAATTTCACCCGAAAGCAAAATATCCCTAACTATTTGTGAGTAGTGTACACACAGTAGGGCCTGGCTTTTCTTGCGCTTTGTGTTTAGGTAGGCCTATGTCCAGTGTGTTCCCAGATTGTAGCACCTTTACAGTAGGGCATTTTGTAGGGCCGGTTTTCTGGCCTGTGTCCAGAGCTTCAACTGATCCATCTGATTCAGGATCAGATATATGCAATATCTGCGCCATTGCTGCATCTGTAAAGAAACAATGCAATTATTTGACATTTGACAGGGTTAAAGAAAAGGCATTTAAGATCTGTCAAGTAAAGAAACAGTTCAATGATTTGACAGAGTTAGCAAAAAGGGCATTTAACAGTGTTTCACTTGGTCCCTTTCAAAGCGAACTTACATGCTAACTGAGCATTATAGGCCTATATGTGAGTATTCAACGCACTCAGACCTCTTTAAATGTGCTATAAAAAAAGACTCGACTTGACTTAAAGTCTCAGTGCACCCTACTACAACCCCCCGCCACCTCCCTACACACAACACATGACATGACCTCTCCGTCATCTACTACGAAGATCGGGAAGGTGCAAGCTCAGTCACGTTATATATTTGTGTTCGACTTTACTGCCGCATTTTAATGCCCACCCATGCTGTGACGAGCAGTTCTCGTTGACGTGTATAGACCTATGGTGTAGACGCAGACAGACCATAGAGACAGACGGGTTTGTAACTCGAATGCGCCTGGATCAATCCGGCTCAACCCCATCCCTCCTAGTAACGTCACATGACTGTGCAATGACACGTGATATTGGTGAGCGGGTCGAAGGTTGTCTGAAGTAGATACAAGTGGTATTTGTAAAACTGTGAAGTGTTACAGGCTGGACATTGCTAAAACTGTGAAGGACAGGTAACGGTCGACTGCGGATATCTACCACTCAAAAGCTTGTGCACCTACAACTAGTACAGGACACTGTGGTGGTCAGTTAAGCAATAGAAATACATGTGGGATTGCAGCGTAAATTATGTGGGTGCCTTGCCGTTTTTTGTAACCGTAATGATCGTCAGAAGAACGTTCACTTGTTTCTGGCTTCTTTGGGAATGTATCATGGCTCTTTAAAGTTATCTTTATTCTGTATTGTATCATACAGTTAATTAATTAAGTTGTGTTTTATTCACAGATGTCTGACCACCAGCATTTAGTTTTGCTGAACACAGGTTCCCAGATGCCACTCCTAGGCCTGGGCACTGGGCAATTGCTTGGCATAGAGACCATAATGCTGACTGTCGATGCAGCCCTTGCAGCAGGCTATCGTCACTTTGATACAGCTGCTGTGTACTGCAATGAAGTGGAGATAGGACAGGCACTCCGTGAGTTGCTGCCAAAGCATGGGCTCTCAAGGGCCGATGTTTTCATCACCAGCAAGCTGGGGCCTCAGGACCAAGGCCCCATGGCTTCCAAAGCCTGCCAACGCAGCCTGGATCAGCTGGGTCTAGACTACATTGATCTGTTCCTGGTGCACTGGCCCGGCACAGAGGACCTACATGATGAAGATCCACAGAACAGTGCAAACCGTGCGCAAAGCTGGGCGGCATTGGAGGACTTTCACAAGTGTGGAAAGTTCCGGGCCATAGGGGTGTCGAACTACACCGTGCGTCACCTGGAGGAGCTGCTAGCGAGCTGCAAGGTGCCCCCTGCTGTCCTCCAGGTAGAGTTTCATCCCAGGCTCGTCCAGAAAGAACTGAGGGCACTGTGTGCTCAAAAAGGGGTGTGCTTTGAGGCCCACTCCTCACTGGGAGCAGGGGCATTGCTGTCAGATCCCACAGTGCTGGAAGTGGCCAATGGATGTAGGAAAAGTGTAGCTCAGGTGCTGCTGAGGTGGGCTGTGCAGCAGAACATACCCGTCCTGCCTAAATCACGCAACCCCAGCAGGGTGCTGGAAAATGGACAGTTGTTTGACTTTGAGCTTAGTCAGGAGGACATGGATAAACTGACCAGTTTAGACAATGGGCAAAGATTTGATTTGGATCCTACATTAGTAGCCTAAGAGACAGCAAGAATTCTGAAATTCTTAAATTGGGCATAAATTAAATTAAATCTGGTGTCTGAACTGTTAGCATGTGCTACATTTATCCAGTACTGAGCCAATCTTTACTGTATGTGAGGTGCATGAAACAGAATACGATAAGATTGCAATCATGTTGTCACATTGGTTTGTCATTTAACAATATTATATACAAATGATGCAATCTGGCAGAATGCGTCTGAAGTTGCAGATTCTGATTTTAAAATACCTGCTGATTTTGATGAGAATTTTTAAAATGTAACACTTTATTTTTTTGATCTTTTATGAAACAAAAGGTATTAAAAAAGATGGTGAGATACTGGTTTAAGGTACGACTTTGACCAGGAACACTGGGTCACTGTGAATCATTTTAACAGATTTCATTTTGCCTGGTTTCTTATTATGATGCCTTATATTTTACATTTTGTATTTGTGCTGCTAAAATATATGTTTTCACACATCATATTTGTTTATTTTACAAGACACCAACAGTGATTCCCAAACATAATGATACATATTTACAAATGGTGTTACATATTCCAAAAACATCAAGAAAGCAGACAAGATTCCTCACTGAAACTTAACATACTTCGAAAGTGTTTCAAGTAATGCCTGAGATGTTATCTTTACAACACTCCTACTGACGTGGCTCTTTTAATGTAGTTTTGATCTTCCTGCTCAGTTTTCTAAAATTGCACAAACTTTATTGCACAAGGTGAAAAAAATTGTGTCTGCTAGTTTGACCAAAGTGGTAAGAGGACACAGGCATCCAACACAACAGTTTTTCCACACGAACAGAGGGAATGGAAAAGGAACTTGCACTGACAAAACAAATAGAAAAGTAGTGCTTCAGCAGACAGCATATACACACACAAAGCCACTTAAATTTTATGCCAAAATGGAGTGTTAAGTTCTGTTCTTAAAATGGGGTGTGTGACCATGTATTATCACAATTCTTATCTCTACATGCCAATTCTTATTCTCTATATAATCTTATTGTTAATATTATGAAAATGTGTTTACAGCGCCCAACTCACCTTAATTAACATTGCAGCTAGAACAAACGCATTCTGATAAAAAGTTTCTCTGTTCTGGAAATGTATTTTAGTTAAGTATTAAAAATATTGAGAGAAAGGTTAATACGTTAAAAAAAATCCAAAAGGCACTGCGCATGGCATATTAATGATAAACAGAAGTGCTCTTACCCAATCATTAGCCATGATCATTTTCAGTGTTGTAGCTAAAAAATTGATTTGGTTAATCTCCCGATTACAATTGCAGTCTTAAAGGCATTATGGTTCTAAATTGCTGAACCTGCCATTTCACTCCATTCTTTCAGAACTGTTTTCAAAAGTTGGATGGGCATCTTAATAAGCACATCATGTCACACTATCATCATGTTACACTTACATACCTACTCTGCGGTTCAAACTTTTAAACAGCAGAGTAGATATGTAAGGATTTTGTAAATATCTGCAGTTTTTTTGACCCAAGTTCCCCATGGGTTGTCATTACTGGTTCTCCACATTGCTTTGGAAGATTACATGGTAGAGGCATGCAAAGAACTGGGAATTCAGATTGTAATTTAGAGTTACATCTGAAAGTAATAGGCTTAGGTATTGTGGTCTTCTAACAAATTGTCATCATGGAATATTGTCTCATAGTTAATTTGGGGCTGTTCTAGAAAGTAGATTTAGTTACTTTTCTGGATAATTTAACTGAGAGCAAGTGGTGATCCTTCTAATAGAGTGGCCTTATGGCTTCATTTCCTTAGTAAAACAAAGCCGCATAGCTCTTCTGTTAGGGGGGTTATCGCTTAATTTGAAATAACTTATCTGGGTCAGTCAAACAATGTAGTTGCAATACCCCACTGTCCACACATGGTTTGCTCCCTAGATAATCATAAACACTGGTTATCTTTTTTACCAAAATTCTGCCCATCCTTACATATAAACCATTATCATGAAAGTAGCCGTTTCTAAAATCCACACCTCCAAACTAAACAACAGCAGGCTCCATTACGTCACAACACTTGTGAATGTCTCAGTCTGGTCTTGCATAGTGTTCCTTCTGACTGGGAGACATAAAAAGGGCTGTTTTTGTCAGATATAGGCTCTGTGTGCAAGGTTAAAAATCCCTCATACTGGGAGATGGTTTTCAGTCAAGTCAGTGCATCATCCATCTCTCTCGCTTTCTTTAATTCCTCTGGCCATAATGGGGATTATGACCCTCACTCAGCAGTACGGGTCTCTGAGGCTGTGATGCTCGTGCTTGCGTCCCCGTCTGTCTCTTTGTGGCTAAAGAGGGATGTGAGCCAGCTGAATGACATCCGCATCTGCCGTGCTGTTCCTGCACTCCGCACCCGCTTCATCCCCTGGAGGGTTAAAGACAGATAGTTATATGGAGACTCTTTTCATCTTTTCTGTGAGTAGCTACCAGTGCCACATGTTAGGAGCAGTGAGCAATGAACATACAAACACTGCATTCAGTGGTACACATGTAAACATCCAGAGCAGTGCCTTGAGGAAAATATTACTGCTAACAAAAGAACAGTGTCAAGATCTTAAGCTGAACTCTTATTGGACTTATTGGATATAAGGTTTCACTGCAGTCTGTTTCTTAGGAGTTTAAGAAGTGTGAGACTAAGGCCAGATCTTACCGAATTCTAATTTGTTTCTTCTAAAACCCCCTCCACCACTCAGCTTAATTTAAGCTCACAACACAAAATCAAGACAAATTTAAGACTCAATATTTCCCTCTGGGAGGGCAGCCCAGGGAGTAGTTGGGAGTTGGATATCTTGCCTAAAAGCACATCAATTGTGGATGGGGATGAGGTGGAGCACTGATCATTCACTGCACATTTTTCCTACCTGCACAGACAATCAAACCTACAATCCTCCACTTAAAAGGTTAAAACTCTAATCTGTAAAACACAGCTACATTAGCAAGGTAAAGTCCTGTGTATTTGAAACATTAGTAATTAGTCATTAGCTAATAATTAGATGATTAGTACATAAAGCAATGGCACAGCATGACATATGGAAGCTCTTTTCAAAGGGGTCCTTTCATCGTTATTTTTATTCATATTTCTGTGTCGCCACTATGGTTGAATGCATTGTGCATCATTTCTGTGAAAAATGATGTCCTAGTTCTCTTGCTTGATGCTGTTTTCTGTAAGCTATAACAGGTCTAATGGTTCAACGACTGGCTTTTCCGGTGTCCCTTGTGAATATTTATGATGTGTCAATAAGGCACCTCTGATTGGGCATATTCGCTGTCTTTCGCTCACCTAGCTTCTTTCCACTGTTCTTCCTTTGGGATGTGGGCTTGCCATACATGGCTCTGGGCGGGGCTTACGACCTAGTGACGTAGATAGGTTTAGCCTGCTCTGATCCGCTCGTTGTGGTTAGCTCGACCCTTCAATGACCAGTAAAACCATTAGGGTCGAATTTCACGTCTTGGAATGCTGCGTGCATATACTGCTTGTTGTGACCCACCACATTGTAAATAGAGCTACTCAAAGTGCTAACCCTAACCCTAACCCTAGGCTTTTTAACATCCACGTGAACTTTCTTTTAACTGGTGGAACAGGAGGTGATGTAAGCTGACCATGACTTGTATGAGGTAATTACACTGAACTCACATTTGTAAGAAGCATGTCAAGCGTTGCTCAAAGACATTGGCACTTTTCTCCAATGAATTTTTAAATAAATGGCTAAACCTTACCCCTTTGTCTAGCAGGGTGTCAAACTCATCACTCATCCTCCTCAGCTGCTGACCGTACTTCTTGGCTGCCCAGAGAGCGGGGGGCGCAGAGCGGGAACGAATCCGGAATGGTGCATTTTCAGTGGGAAAGCAGTCATCATCACTGTGCCCACTCTCTGAAGGGTCTGCCACTGGCTTTTTATGGGTCTGGTCTTCAGACTTAACTCTATGCCTTGTAGACAGTTTCCCTGTGGGATAAGTTAATTGTGTCAATGTATTTATATAGCACATTTAATAAAATTGTGATAAACAACAACAATAACAGTAAGAAGAACAAATAGCAACCTTAACAAGTAGGAGTAATTGTAATTAGACTGCATTCCCGCAGAAAATGCTAAAGTGTGCTTGAATGTGCCAAGTTTTGTAATCATCAGAGCAAATATATATGCCAAATTTCAAAAGTTTCAACGACAAGGAGCTGACGATTCGATCAAGTTTATAGGTTAAGTGGTTCAGTTTTGATCATTTAAAACTTCAGACATGCACCCTGACCTATTTACAGTAAGATGATAAAATGTATGGCAAAATCCCACAGACTGTCTGACACCATTTTCCCGTGTCCTGTGTCAAACAGTTCAGATAGTTGCCACATTTTTTTGGAACGGTGTCTCCATCTCGAAAGCCTGAGAACTAGTAGTGGGGGCAAAATTTGAGATGAAATAGAAATGAGGAATTTCAGATGAGGAAACCACCTTTGCATGCTTCTACTTAAATGCCTTGTTTGTATGATATATGTATGATATATTTGTATGATATATTATATATATAAATTTCACCGGAAAGCCAAGTAGTGTACATGTAATAGGGCTTGGCTTACCTTGCGGTTTGTGTTTAGGTATGTCCAGTGTGTTCTCAGATTGTAGCACCTTCGCTGATTTTGTGGCCTGTGATTTGTCCAGAGCTTCTACTGATCCATCGGATTCAGGATCAGATATATGAAATATCTGCGCCATTGCTGCATCTGTAATGAAACAATGCAATGATTTGACATTTGACAGGGTTAAAGAAAAGGCATTTAACAAAGATCTGTCAAGTAAAGAAACAGTTTAATGTTTTAACTCAGAGTTAGCGAAAAGGGCATTTAACAGTGTTTTCAAACTTGGTCCCTTTCAGCGTTCAAAGCGAACTCAGATAGCTAACTGAGCATTATAGGCCTATATGTGAACACTCTAAGCACACTTAGACCCCTTTAAAATGAACCGAACCAAGGGAGGTGGTCTTAGTACGGTTCACTTAAAAGGTCCACCACGGTATGGCTCGCCTAACCTGCACAGTATGAACACGAAGCTACCTGGGTTCACTTAGCCTTTTGGCAATGTTTTATAACCTTCTACCTGTATTAAAGGTTCAAGTATCTGTTGTTCTAGGGACAACGTCGCCAAGTTATTCCAGATGTAACAACTCTTTTAATTATTTGCTACTGTGTGATGCAACGCTTGGCGATATTGTCCCTGGAACAACGATTACTTTAAGAAATCACGGTCACCCTCTATTAAACGTTCTGCATCTGGTTGATTCGCCACTGTCTATTTACTTTCGCGTTGTAGTTTTACAAGAGGGAGGGGGGGGGGGGGGGGATCAGCCTTTATGCAGTCAAGCCTCCCTGCACTCAACTGAATGGGACACATACAGTTGCAGCTATTCACTTCAGAGTTTATCTCGCTTGCTTCACACTCAGAGTGACTGGTTAATGATATACACAATTGTAAACAGTACATAAATTACATTTATATTACATTATCACTTATTGAAATAAAAAAATATATGTTGTGATGTAAATCGACCATAAATATGGAACACCCAACCATGTCTGGTGAAGGTCTGGGAGCTCCAGAGAAGCTACAGTGTGAACAAAAAGAGGACTGTGGCTCCAGAGCTTAAGTAGACCAAAAGAGGACCCAGGCTTCTTTCACAATATGAACACAAACAGAGCCGAGTTTGTTTTCTGTTTGGTCCACTTTTAGGGGACTGAGTTTGGTTCATTTTAAGGGAATTATATGTGAAAACACCCTAAAATATCTGTTAACCAGAGACAGGCATCCCAGGTTCAAAAAGTAGGCCTAAAAGTCCTGCCACATAATTGTTTCAGCCAATTCACTGAACCAGCTGATCGTAATTAGCACACCTCTTCAGCCAGGAAAATGAGCTAATTAGTGAAATCACCTGAGTTAGGAGCACAGGCAGAAGGAATACAGGGCAGGGCTTTTATTTTCTCAAGCCGGTTTGTCCGCCTCTGCTGTCAACTAAATCTACAGGATTTTTGTAAGTGTCATGAAAATGATAATGTTTTCAAGGCAAATCAATCCACATTAACTTGGTGAATAAACCCAACAACCGAATACATGACCAAAAACCTAGACCTACAACCACATAGTATATTACATAAGAAGCCATTGACGCCTGTTGATAGCATAGACAGTATGGCTGACAGTCAACTAAAATCCGAACAGGCTTTATTTTCGGCGGCCCATCTTGCTAGCTACATTGTGACTATAACGTTACTTCCTGCTGTTTTCCTGGTTGCCAACACGTAAGATGTGGCCGATAACACAACATGAATTGTTTTCTTCATTAGTTTATCGCTTTAGTAGTGTTACCAAATCAATGTGCTTAGCTTCTTTAAGAGGAGACATTAAGTGTAAAGATCAGAAGGACTAGCCTACAATCGATATAGCCAGAGAGAGCAACTGTCAAAATTCTCGAGGAGTGAGCTGCGGACCAAAACCTCTTACTTCCTACTTGATGTAACACAGTGTTTGACACCTACCAGATTATATATTATGTCAGGGAAGTACGATGATCGTGTGCGTAGATCAATTGCAACTTCGACATAGGTTATGTTTCCATAAGTTTCGTTGCTGCTGTTGGTTAGTGTTTAAAGTTGTAGCCTGCTAACTTTAGATTCGAGCAGTCGCTCGGTGAACTGCACTCTGCGCTCAGCCTATGAACGCCTTTCCCAAGAGACGGCTAGGCAATCAGCAATCTGCCTGATGACATCATCGCGACGAGTCGGGACCTTGTCCTGTGCATGTGCAGACTAGTGACTATTTCGCCATTCTTTAAGTCAAGCAGTTTAATAGTAACTCATTTGCTATTGTGTCATGTTGCATACAACACCAGACAACTCTGCTTCTCTACTTCTGTCGTCTTGTGGCATAATGGCTGCATAAATTATAGTAGACTTATGTAGTTTATCACTAAATATTGTAGAAATATACAGTGCCTGACAAAAGTCTTGTCGCTTATCCATTCTGTAGAAACAAAAGCTTATAACCTGACTTTTAATTAATATATTGGTTGTAGAAATGTCTCATATGAAAGCTAAAACCCTCCCAAATTATGCTCAATATACTAAAATAAATTTGCTTCACTGAAGAAAGATTGATCATTTAATGAACACAGAAAAGTCAGATTTTGGCAAGAAAAGTCTTGTCGCTTTGTCATATGATGCACCCAATCCTAGATTACAGCCTCACCTGTGATCAGTTATTGATCAATCAATTAGTGGATGTGTATAAAAAGAACCCCAGCATACCAGACCTTCACATCCATAGACATCCTAGAGTAGCCTACTAGACTGTGCAACGAACCTACCTTCCACTGGAGCGAACGTGACGCGGGGCCGCCATCTTGAGGTGGTGATTCGCTCCACTCAATATAACCGGTTTGACAGGAGCAATGAATTATCACCGCATTTAATAAATAATATCTCGCTAAAATAACAGTTTTTTTATGTCACCAAGCAATGATAAAAAAAAACATGGTTCAAGGGATATTGTTCATACTTGACCAAACGTTATAAAATAGGCTGCATGCATGCATATCCATCATGCATATCCTGAAATTAGACATCACTCTTGATTTCTCAGTGAGAATGACAATTATTAATACGTATATGTTATTCTGGAAACAAATACACTATGGAGATCATGTGTAATAACTGCATTTGAAATTTGGTACTGTTACAACCAGATTACATAGTTATGTATTTATTGTGAAACATAATAAAATAATAATAATAAAAATCAACACAAGCGGGTTCACAACACACATTAAACAGGTTCACAACACACACTAAAAGAAAGCCAAAGACCGTTGGCTTGGCAATCGTTCACCACTCCAATATGGCGACTGTATTTCCGGCGTCCCAGCATCCAACGCCCAGTCTAGTACTCTATAGGATGTCTATGTTCACATCAACTCCAACTGGCCCTCTGACAACATGCCTAAGGTGCACCGTGAGACCAAAGCATTAATTATCAAGAGGACCAGAAGACCAGATCCACTGCTGAGGTGGCTGACACCTTCAATGTGTCTCAGCGTCAAGTACAAAGAATAAGAAAAAGATCTGAATAGACTGGAGATGTTTTTGACAAGCCCAGGTGCAGCAGACCCTGCTAGACAACTGCTCGGGACGACCGTGTGTTCCAAGGCCAGCCCCTTTTTTCACTGCAGCAGAGCTCCACCAGGCCTGGCCACCTCAAATCCCTGTGTCAACCAGAACATTAGTAGTAGAATTCTGTTTCGAAATGTCCTCCATGGTCGAATCAGTGCACAGAAACCAGAACTAAACAAAAGGCAATTAAAAAAACATTTGGCAAGGCCCACAGCCTGCTAAAAGGATGGATGCTGGAAAAGTGGCAGAAGATTTCTCAGATAAATCTTTGGTTGAATTACATCACAGCCACCGCAAATATTGCAGGAGACCTACTGGAGCCCGCGTGGATCCAAGATTCACACAGAAAACAGTTAAGTTTGGTGGCGGAAAAATCATGGTCTGGGGTTACATTCAGTATGGGGGTCTAAGACATTTGCAGGGTGGAAGGCAATATCAATAGCCTAAAATATCAAGAAGTATTAGCAACCTCTTACATTCCCAACCACAAATTTTGCAGCAGGATGGTGCTCCATCGCATACTTCCATCTCTACATCAAAGTTCCTCAAGGCGAAGAAGATCAAGATGCTCCAGGACTGGCCAGCCCAGTCACCAGACATGAACATCATTGAGCATGTCTGGGGTAGAATGAAAGATGAAGCATGGAAGGCAAAACCAAAGAATCTTTATGGATTTTGGGAGGCATGTAAGACTACTTTCTTTGCTATTCCTGATGACTTCATCAATAAATTGTACGAGTCATTGTCGAACCACATGGATGCAATCCTACAAGCTCATGGAAGTCATACAAGATATTAAATATGAACCTCACAGCACCATTACTTGATTCACTGATGTTATGCAACATATTTTTGAATTTGAAGTAAACTATTTGTTCAATTTTCTGTAGGCGACAAAACTTTTGTCTTGCCAAAATCTGACCTTTCTGTGTTCATTAAATTATCAATCTTTCTTCAGTAAAGCAAATTTATTTTCAGTATATTAACATAATTTAGGAGGGTTTCTAAAACCAATGGATTAATTAAAAGTAAGGTTATAAGCTTTTGTTTCTACAAAATGGATAAGCGACAAGACTAAATGGGTTGGGACCAAAATACTTATTGGATCTGTTCTTGCTATATGTGTTTTAGCATAGTTAACACAATTAACTTAACAAAACTGCTAACAAACATTAGCTGCATTGGCTAAGTAACACTGCTATCAAAGCTAATTACAAACTATTTTAGCATAGTTAACAAAACTGCTAGCAAACATTAGTTAAGTTAGCTATGTAACACTAGGCGCATTCGACTTCCCTGAAAGGTGTGAGGATGTCACCAAAATGCGACCATATGACCTGAAAACTCGCTGGAGTAAGACACATGTAGTCGTGCAAATACTTGCAGTTGCTTTTACACAACTGCAAGTGGCTAATGCCTCCGTGGTGACACAACTTTGCCCTCGTTGGTTTAAATTCACTGACACCTGTGCACGTGTGTTGTCCGGCGCTCCCCCACTGAACTTCTTATTATATGTGTAAGTTATTTAAATCCAATTTGAACACATATCTTTTCTCTCGAGTTTTAGCTTGTTCTGGGGATTTTATCTGATGCTGTCAAGCTCACCCTTTAATTAATTGATCTATTTGTTAATCTAATTTTTATTTCATTGCCTTGTGTCAGTAGGCTATTGTGCCTATTAATTGTCTTTGTGTTATGATTTTCCATCTTATTTTTCATCCTTGTGTTGTTAAGCATGTTGGGGCATCTCTTGTTTTGTTTAAACGTGCTACAAAATAAGATTAAACTTGACTTGAAGTCTCAGTGCACCCTACTACAACCCCCGCCCCCTCCTTGTCCGTATTAGCAATAGCCGTGTTTGGATAAGGGTAAACGTCTACAGACGGCTGTAGCCGCCTGTAGTCAGCGATGCATTGTGGGCTGAAAATGTTGCATTATGGTTAGACTTTGTGTCAGAGTTGCCAGAAAGGCGTGGCCCTGTCACAAAAACGTCACAAGGTCAGATGACCTAAAAACCCATGTGATGTAGCCGCTTGTAGGCGTCTGTAGACAAAACGTGCAGGCGCTTGCAGTTGCTTTTTCCGCGGCTACAATCGTCTAACTAACGCCTCCGTGGTGACGCAACTTTGCCCTGGTTGGTTTAAAGTTCATTGACGTCTGGACACGGATGTTGTGTAGCACTCTGACACGGAACTTCTCATCTTATATGTACGTTATTTTAGTCCAGTTTGAAGACATATCTTTTCTCTCTCTTTTTAGCTTGTTCTGGGGCGTGTATCTGATGCTGTCAAGCTCAATCTTTTATTTATTTATGTATTTGTTAATCTCGTTTTTATTGTATTGCTTTGTGTCAGTAGGCTATACCTATTAATGATCTTTGGGTTATGGTTTTGCCGTGTTATTTTTCATCCTTGTGTTGTGCAGCACTTTGGGACATCTCTGTTGTTTTGTTTAAATGTGCTAGTAAAAAACGACTCGACTTGACTTGAAGTCTCAATGCACCCTACTACAACCGCCCGCCCCTCCTTGTCCCTCACACACAACACATGACTTCTCCGCCATCTACTACGAAGATCAGGTGGTGACTTGTGTCCGACTTGACCGCCGCCTTTTAAACACCCGCCCATGCTGCGAGGCGGAGTTCTTGCTGACGCATGTAGCTGAAGTTAGACAGACGTAGACAGACCGGTGTGTTACTCGAACGGGCCTAATGTTAGCAAAGCTTGCTAACTAGCTAACTTGGCGTGACTCAAGGACTCCAGTGATACTAAGCTTTTGAAAAAGTTTGACCAGTTTGTGGCGCTAGAGAAGTTTTAGTGTCAACATGAAACTTATTTAAAAAATCATGGGACTGTCCTAAATCAGTGTGCCAATTTTTATAAGCTTTTTACCAATTGGTTCTATGGGCTGCCATAAACTTCCATGGCCAAAGACTATGCAGACTAGGGTAGGGATATTATGATATTACTTGAGAGTTCTAAAATAAAAAAATGACAGTTGGTCCCGGTGTAACTGCCACAGTATTTGCTGCCGCAGTATTCTCTGTCTCCCTTTTTCTCTGTCTCTCTGTCTTTCTCACTTCGTGCCCTGAAATCGCTCTTCTTATGTTTTCAACTGAATTCAGTAAAAATTGCTTTTCTCTACACTTGTCACAGTCATTGTTGTCAGATTGGGCTTGTTTTGACTTTGTCAGGCGGGTGAAAAACGCCTTGGGAGGGCAGATAAGATGTGGGCTACTTATTGGCCAAATTATTGTTGGGCGTTTTTTTGCTGAAGTGGGCGGGTTTTCGAACGCGATTGGGCAGAAATCATTCAATCCAATCTGGCAACACTGGTCACAGTTCAGGGAACAAACAGTTGGTCAACCTGTAACTGCCACAAAATTCTCTCTCTCACATGCACGCGTGCACTTTCTTACTGTCTTTCTCCCTAACTCAGTATCTCTCAGGCTGGAATGTCTTTAACATCGTTAACAGGAAAGATTTGAGGGCACAGAAACTTTTCTCAGAACCTTTTTCACATAGTTTTTGAACTTATTTCAGTAAAATGGCTTTTCTTTACACCTGTCATGGCTCAGAGAAGAGACTAGGCCCTGCAACCTCTCCTCTTTGTTTTTACATGGTTGCCGGCTTAATTTAGTGTTCTCTGCCTCCCTTTCTCACACATGCAAAGTATTTGGTGATAGTATTCATTGTCTCCCTCTCACACACATGCACATGCCCTTTCTCACTCACTCACTGTAGAGTTGAGCATTATGACATCACCAGCCTAAGTGTTCCATTCATTTAAATGGGACAAATTATCACTAAAAATAGGAATAACCAACGAACGACAAGGGGTTGTCATTCGAAACACCGACACATCTCTAGATCAGGCTGAATGTGTTGGAATGGTGTCTCTATCTCGGAAGGACTCGGAAGCCCTATAGGACTATAGTGCGCCGAAGAAATGGGTGAACGGATGAATAACAAGTTGATTAAACACCACTTAAGAAGAACAATAAGTGTGCTCACAGAGCAAGCGCACTTAATAATTGCCTTTAAATGGAGACCCGCTGCCATTGGAGATCTTAATGTATGATTGCAGGTATCCTGCCTATAATAATAGTGGAAAAATGAAGCATATACATATTTAAAAATTAAGGCAATATATCTTCAGATACTTGAAAATAACTGCAAATTATGCCAGCGTAAAAAAAGACCCATTCAGCACATTGTCTTATTTTTTAAGTTGGATGAATGTCTAACAAGATCCACTTTTTATATTGCCAATACATACACTGTATATAATGTAACATTAAGTTGTATTCTCTGCAGAATAACAGAGCTTTGAAGACAGTAATAATGTATGTCTCATTCAAGAACAAATACAGTTAATAAATGATCAATGAATGATCAATGTAGAACATCCTATTGCTACATAGCATTTTGCAGGGGAAAAGTAAGCCTACACTGTTCAGTAGGCCTGTCACTTGCTACAATTACATTATTGTTGCTGAAAGTAGTCTAACAGTAAATACAGCCACTGAAAATCTGTCCTAATAATTTTCCAACTAAAGGCAGAGTAATATAAAGTAAGGAAGTGAGGGAAAGTTCTAAAAGGGGCTGAAATTTGTATTATTTTAATGGAGATTATGCTTGTGCTATGATCTGCCTATGTTCCAAATATAATTTTATTCATATGTATGACTAAAATAAAATATTAAGTGAGGAGTCTGGCAAATATTGTGCTCATAAGTATTCAGGGCCTGGCATCATCAACATAACATTCATAATCTTTTCCCAGATTGCCTTCCAAATATTTCATGGATTGTTACCACATATTTCATGTGTTAACACGACAGAATAAATCCTCAGATTCTATGTCTGTGTCCACCCCCCGCCAGACTTGAAGAGAATCATTGCTGCCAGAGATGAAAGCTGTGGACCTGGCTGACCTCTGTCTTTGCTGCTTCCATTGAAATGAAATTGGCTTCTATTTGTCCAGTTATCCACTAGAGTATTGATCAATGGGTTGTCTCCCTCATCATGTGTCAGCATCTGCCTGTGCTGGCACATAATAATCCACTGGTTTTTGTTGAAAGTTTTTTTACACAAAAGTTTTTTTTGTGGTCACCCAAGGCTTTTGGCTAGTTAATAAATGTCAGCAGCTATATGCTTTTTGTATCAGTTCTCATCTTATGATGTAGCGAAGGAAGAGATGAAATAAGAAAACATTCAGCAATAGTAGCTGCCAATTCCCAGAGGCACTAATCTGTACTCAGTATTAAGTAAGTAAATAAATAAATAAATAAATAAATAAATACAAAATAGATAAATAAATGCATAAATAAATAGTCCTTCCATTGACTAAGCAGAACTCACTGTCACCTGCTTAAGATTAGTCATAAGACATTTTTTCTTTTTCTTTTATCATTGTGTTTTTTATTGTGTGATGTTTTATTATTGGTGTATTGTCTGTTGGAAAGTAACCTTGAGAGTAGTGAAAGACACTAACAAATACTTCTTCTTCTTATTATTATTATTATTATTGTTGTTGTTGTTTTGTTTTGCCAACATGATTTTGCAAGCACGACTTAAACATTTTGTCTAGGCCTACTTGATATTCTTTCCTATTATCTAGACTTTTAACTACAATCTGCACAACCCGGAAGAAGAAACTGTGCACTTTTCACCACAAAAGTCACCCTTAGAAATGGCTTCACCTCTTAATATGACGCAAACGAGAGGTGTAGATGGGCATGGAAGATGGCGAGTGTGGAAACCGCTGCGGAACACGAACGAATTTTACGGGAGATTGAAAGCACCGACACCAATTGTATTGGACCTACTCTCAGGTAAGACGTGGGGAAACTTAAGAACTCACGTATTGGCGTGGTAAGTTTCTTAGTTGTCATTCAGAAGTAGTAGAAGTAATCTGTTTGAAAGGGTGTCTCCTCGGTTGCAGAAACTTCCCAGACTTTCAAAGAGTCTTCATCGAACTTGTGGATGGCTGATTCACGGCGTTGACCTCAGAACGCAGAAAGAATACATTGTTAGTATCTCCGGGAAGACGTTCGAAATCATTGGCATTCTGGTCACTTAGTAATTTGTATTGTGTGAGGCACGGATTCGGCTGAACTCTGTTGACAGGCTTTGATTTTGTTCTTGTCAAAAGAAGTTAAGCTATGTCTCTTACCAACACTTATAACACCAAAAATAGGGATGTTTGTTTTTGCCGAGACACTGTCACTATTCGTACTATGTATGAATCAAATCCAACGCGCGCGCGCAAAAAAAAAGAAAAACTAAAAGGCACAGGCTGCCTTTAACTAACTAGTTTTCTGTGAATGACATACCTAATCAAACAGACAGAATTGTCACCAGTCGCATGGGACTACATTATACACTTCTCAGAACAAGTATCCAGCTGTAAGGATGTCGCAACCCAGGCTATATTTTTGCAGTCAGTGACCAACTGGCTGTAGCCTATTCCTTAAAAAACACGTTCATCCTCAGAAATAAGTTTAGTCTCATGTACATGAGATTTTGAATAGGGTTTAACGTTTCCGATTGATTGCTGGCTGCCTGGTAACTTGACTACCATTCATGTAATAGTTTTTGACAATGTTTTTGTATGCGTTAAAACAGCAAAACAGTGTGCAACTTAATTTTAACGTTCAAAAATCGATACATAAACCCAATGCCTGACAGTCATTTTGATATAGGCCTGCATTTTTGTGCGGTGGTGTTATGGCTTTACAGAGCATAGCAGCCTGACTTGAGCAGTGAGAGAATGTTGTCTTCAATCAATAATGAGTGGCTATCTAGATGATTCTGTGGCTGTGATGCTTATTTTTTTGGCAGAGACATCAGTCCAGTTAGCTAGCCTATTTCCACATGGGCCGCAGGGCTATGTCATTTTGAGTTGTTTATCTGATGTGCGTCAGACGCAGCTCATTTGAGTGTGAGGCTGATGACTCTAGGGGGATTCTAGAGGGGCTGTCCTGCAGAATATCTCTCTCATGAATCTCCTGATGTGTACTCTGTACAGTATAACCAGGCACACATGACATTGTGGGGAGGCTGTAGGTTTTCAAGAGTGAAAATACATACTACTGCTGTATCAAGCTGTTACATGCTTTTCGTTTGTCTAGCTTTGTGTGCGTGTGCATGTGTGCATGCCTTTTCTGTGTGCATTGGGAGTTACAGTGAATGTGTTAGTTGACAGTATGTGTCTGTCTGTGTCACTTAGTTGTGAATGAATATTCTGTGACATAATGACCAGCAGTGTGGTAAAGCATTGTTGTGTGTGTGTGTGTGTGTGTGTGTGTGTGTGTGTGTGTGTGTGTGTGTACATGCATGACTGCATGTGCACAGACAGGCTCTGCACTCACAGACACAGCCCAGTGCTGATGGTTCTCCTGTGAATGAGTCAGTCCTCCCAGTGTTCCTTCATAAACATTGGGAGTCTGAGTCAAAGTGCCCATACTTACACACTGGCGAGAACAAACAGAGGGCTATTTTTATCCGCTTTCTGATGATGCCAGGATGTCTTCAGCAAGGATGTGAAGGAGTGTGTGTGTGTGTGTGTGTGTGTGTGTGTTTGCACACACACATGCAGGCACATCTATTCTCTCAGAAAATATATCCTTGGGCTGTTTTGAATGGCTGTAAGCTTTTATTTAGAAATTGTACTTAGAAAGTACAACGTAGTATTAATATCAGTGTTTTATGTTTGTTTTTTGCTAGTAATTGTACTTGTCCAAGCCTGTCACTATTATCAGTTTATTGTCTGATTGCAGTTGTTTAAGAATCATTGCCAAATGTAGTATAATTGCTATAATCATCTGTGAACAAACATGGTGAATGAAACGAAATACAGCCTTTTAGTACTGCATCCACTGTACCTCAGCTTTGTGTTTTAGTGGCCTAATTGTGCCATTCTTGTAAGCAAGCAGAGATGTCATTTTTGTTCCACTATTTGTGCATATCTGGCTCTTTATAAGACACAGGAGTGTCCGTAAGATAAGGCATAGACTATGAGGAAAAAAGGAACAGGAAAGATAATTGTTAGAATTGTTAGCCAGCAATTATTTGTATGCAAATTAATTACCAACTAATATTCATAATCAGATCATTCATGATAGACCTACTGGTGTTTTCCAGACTAAGGTGGGAAGCACAAAAAAGGTTTTGCCTCATAGCTGTAACCAAAGATCTTCGATCAGTTCTAAGAATGCTGACTGGGTTAGGGACAGTTGCTGCCATAACCTTGCACTGTCCTAGAATAACACAGAGCAAGCAGGCAAAAATCAATGCCCTATTTAGGCAGTGCCTACTAAAAAATCCTTGTTCTGGTTGTGCCATGCATGTCCACATTAGTCTGTTTTCACAGTTTCAGAGCAGAAACAATTTCTGTCTATGATTGCCGCCTCTCCAAAAATTAGGACATAGCCTTGGTTTGTAATAACCTATTACTGGTAGCAACTGCAGAGCAACCATTCAAATGAGTGTATTCCTCTGGCTTCTCCCAACTTTTGTAACCTAAGGGTGCTTCCCACTGTATGACAATCACATCCCAGTCCCTCAGCACCAGATACTATATAGCCTAAACGGCCAGGATCCAGGGGACCATAATGGCAGTTGTGTCCGGTTTCTTTCTCTGTGTATGAGATTTATATGTAAACACAAATAAGTCAGTGGTAGGCTCAACAACTGTGTGCGTGTGCGTGTGCGTGTGCGCGCGTGCGTGCGTGCGTGTGTGTGCTTGTTTCTGTGCTTCATTGTGCAGTTCACTACCATTTTTTTTGGTACACGGACCTTTTCCTTAGAAAAGGTTTGAGACCTATTGATTGAGAGTCAGATGAAAAGGAGTTGCCTAGGGTCAGCTAGGTGGGAGTGGTTTGTTTACTTGAATGTCCTTTATGACTTTGTTCTCCCCACTTGAATTTGATTGCGAGGCCAAAATTGATTCTTAATACAAGGTAGATGCCAACAAGCAGGTCTATAGAGCTGGAGCAGATTGTGTATTATGTAATGCAGCACAGATTTAGCAGGGTATGTCATTGCAATGCATGAGAATTGTGCAAAGACAATTGGGGGGAAAAAATCAAGAATTTGTAGCCAGACAGCTGTCCCAAGTGCATGTAGTATCCATTTCCAGAAATCACTGCAGTCTCTGCATGCTTTAACCGTCTAGACTTGTTCCACATCCAGCTTAGGGTTGGGTGTGTTTAGGAGATATTGCTGTTGTCTCCTGCACATTCTTGAATGGTAGGAATTGGCTGCAAGCTTAGAGAAGTCAAAGCATTACTTAAAGATGACACAGATACCACTGACTAGGGATGAGACAATTTGATAGTTTGATTATTGTCTAAAAAATAATCATGGTTATACGATTTCTATGCAAAAATTAACTTTACCGAAAAAGTACCAGAAAGCACAGGAACAATTCATGGTTTGTTATGTTTCTTATTTACTAAATGTAAACAAGAAATAAAATATGTTTTAATTTGAAAAGAAATCACTCGCACAACTGTCATTCTTGGAATAACCAACAAAACTGCCACACTGGTGATTTAAGTCACATTTTCGGAGGAAATAAATCTGCTGTCGTTGTTGCCTTTGTTATAGTCACAGCAGTTGTGCTGACAACAGTATATTTTTAAGAATGTTGTCATGATGATGTTGCAGTGCTTTTTAATTGTGATTAATTGTAAAAACAATTCATCGTCTTATCCCTACCACTGACCCAATATTCTGTTCTGGAACCCGTATTGGAAATCTTGCAATCTTCATATGTCTCTCTCTTTCTCAATCTTCATATACTTTAGATTTAGGCCTACAATATCTTAAAATAATCACTTCTTTTACATGGTGTCCTAACATATACATCATTTGGCATAATAGACCTGTTTATTTCAAAGAATATCTGTCATCATGTCACCAAGGTTATTTTATATGGTTACATGATGATATATTCCATAGTTGTCCAGGCATGCTTCTTACTGTTGTGTTTTAATAGACAATAGGCAGGTTATTACGGAAGGGCACAGGCAGGGCAAAAAACAGTTTGTGTTATAATAAAGATCTTTGAGTACAGGTTGATCTAGAAAGCCTTCATCTTGAAACTCTGCTGTTTCAAGATGAAGACTTTCTAGATCAACCTGGGGTATTGAGCCTTGGCTGTTCATTTACAACTCTGGTCCTCAATATAATTACCTCCGCCAAGGAGGTTGTTTTCGCCGGCGTTGGTTTGTTTGTCCGTCCGTCTGTCTGTTTGTTTGTTATTCGCATAATTTAAAAAGTTATGGATGGATTTAAATCAAATTTTCAGGATAGGTCAGAAGTGGGCTAACTTAGAACTGATTTGTTTTTGGTGGTGATCTGGATAACCATCTGGATCCAGGAATTTTTTAAAGGATTCTTCACCATTGCGAGATGGGGGCAATTTGGACATTTTTGCTTATAACTCCACAAATAATGCCCACAATGTTTAGTAAAAAAAATACTGCAAAAGACCATCATAAGGTCTGCCAAACCCCAGAATATAATCCGGATCCTGGTAGTATTCCGGATCTCGTGATCCAGAAAGTTAAAATTCGAGGGGCCTCGTGGAAAATGGTCTACTGAGAAGTAACTGATCAAGCTAGAGACATGCAACTGACACCTACTTGTAGCTGAGGCATTGTAGATTTAGTAGAGTGTTAATGGATTTTACGTATCTTCAATAGTTACAGATCTGTATCCAGAAGAAGTCCACTATAAGCGAAAAAGCGTTTTTAACTAATAACTTTTTAACTAATTATGGTATAAACTACATCCCATTCTAGGGGTATGTTTTCTGGGTCAAAGAATCAGATTCGACAGGTTAGAAACATCATATTACCTCTGAAGGAGTACATAATGTTGCCTCATAATGTGTTGTATAGAGTTCCTAATGTTGCCTCATAATGTATTGTATATAGTGTTTATAATCTTGCCTAAAAATTTGTGTTGTATATAATATTCAGAATGTTGTATATTCATATTTAGTTTGCATTAATTCAGTGAAGTTACCAGTAATAAAATGTTTTACCATAATTAATGTCTTTTAATGTCTTAAGGTGAGTGATAATAAGGTGGAGACTTAAGCTGCCTTGGCGGAGGTCTGCGCTCTCCGAGTGCTTTTCTAGTTTTTTATATGTTGACTGATATAGGCTACTTCCAGTGGACAGGAGATGGGCTTGGAGAACGTGAGGTTGAGACGCCAATGTCGAAACAAGGTTGTTTTTTCCCCCCAACAACAGGGAGCGGTTGATCTAAATGTATTACCATTCTGAGGAAGGAAGTGCCACTTTTCTCTCAGCCACTCTCTGTCCTCCACTGCCAAGGACATCAGCATACTGTTGACCTGTTCTTGGCCCTGTCGTCACATAAGCCAACATCATAGACAGATAGCAAAGATAGGGATGTTGAACGGAAATAGCCAAGATTAATTACACGCAACAATAAGCTCCAGGGTCCCTGTTGTCCTCCTTGTCCACCCCTTAGCACGACAATTCTCTCCTCTATCAATCCCACCCCTTTTTCCTTATGGCCCGACTGGGAACTATCAACCAAAGCCTTTCCCGGCCTTGGACACACTGCATGCAATCAAGACCAATTAACCTGCAAACAATGAGCAACTTGATAAGGAAGTTCCTGGCTGTTCCTGGTCCTTACATGCCATCCCTTCCAGGAGAGGCAGGGATGGACATTAGAGGTGGGGTCAGGAGGTCACAGCAAGCAGAAAAAATTCTTCCGCTTCCCAACAAACAGCTGAAGGAGAGCCTACACTTCAGCTTGTGACGGGTGCTTGGTTTCTTTCACAGCATTTGGTTAAAAGGTAATGCATTCTATGGTGTTTTTGTGAATGGACACAAGTGAAGTTTTTTTTAAAAGCAATTACTTTAATAGTTTACTGCAAGTATTTAGGGTTCCTTACCAGATTTATGTTATATCGCGTTCAGTAAGGAACTTGTATACTGCATTTTTAAGCAAGAAGGCTGTGTTCTGAAACATTCTTTTAAAATAATCTGTGTACACCCATAATGTTCTAAATGCTGGAGTTCATGTATAGGGACCCTTGAAAATGCTACGACTGACGTGCTACGTTATGCCTTCTTATAGTGGTTTAAAAATAGCTGTTTGCATGCGTCTCACCAAGTGCCCTGAGCAAGCTAGTTGAAAAGCATTTGGCTGTAAAGGTAAAAGCCAATCAAAATAAATAACCCAGTCAACAGCTTAATTTTGCTTTTACATGAAAGTTTGGCTTGTCCCCATTCACAAATAACACCCTAGGTTAACTCCAGCACCTTTTTTTGGTTTGTGCTGGGGTTAACCTTTAATAATGTTGTGACAGCTGCATTGCTAAATTTCAGGGCTTTTTGTATTAACAGGGCTGGGGCCGAGTCTGTTGTATGACATCAGCAGTTTTGTGAATACATAAGTTACATGAAAAGAGCAAGGAACAGATGAGGTCAAACACTTTCTTTTTAACAGGAAAAAGTTGCGGTTACAGCATTTCGTTTTGAGCTTACTTGCAACTTGAACATTATTAGTTTCAGTTCATTGATGGGAGCCATTTGTTTTGATCGTGTCCAGCACTTTGAGGTTTCATTATTGCCAAGGTGGCCCATCCCGACTTAACATGTCTTTCTATTGCTGTACATTGCTGTACTTTTTCAGCCTTGGTCTGAGATGTCATTGGTTTATTTACTCACTCTGAAGTTTAGATTCATTACACTCTAAATGGAAATGCCTTACTCTAGGCAAAATATTTTATGTTTTTTGATGGAAAAACTATTTTCCACATTGTATAAGAATTGTAATAAAGAGCCAGAACGCATGGAAAAATGGAATCTTGAATGGATCTTGTGCCTGTAGGAGAGGCTGCTGGGTGCTGCAAGATCTCCACCCTGCTGAGTCAGATCACTTGCAGGCCACAGAGTGTGACGCACAGGTCCAACTTAGCAGTGGGTGGAGTGTTCCCCATGACACACACACACACACACACTCCTCTATACTCTCTTACACATATTTTCTCTCTCTCTCTCTCTCTCTCTCTCTCTCTCTCTCTCTCTCTCGTCAATTCTCTCCCACTCACTCCAAAAGACACACACACACACTCTCATGTAAGCAAAGCAAGCTACTGCCAACCAGAAGTCATGTATACAGGACTTTAGGTGTTATGTTTGGTTCTCCTTTATCTGGAGCTGATCTCAGTGCAAATCTGGGTAAGGCAGTCTTTCCAGTGTGAAGGATTGGGTCTTTGTACATCCACACTTTACAGAGGGACATTGTGTCCCCTTGCAAGCCAGGGTCTGGTGTTCCCTATGTCAGTGCTAAGTCAGACTGTGGGGTCACTGACCAGATGAAAAACCCTACAGCGTGTTGTATTTTTTCCAGTTTCTTTTGAATAATGTCTGTGATGTGAGCATGCAGACTGGAAAGGGGGTATTCTAAGTAAGTGGTTTAGTGACTAACCCAAAAAGTGAACTAAAAAGGATACTAGTCAAAGAGCCCTATGGATTTGTAGGAGAAAAAACATATTACCTCACTATATATATACGTATACGTTTATCTCTTTTTTTTTTTGCATAGTTCATACCTTAGTACGCTGTGAATCACTGTTTTTAATCCTAGCATTTTCCCTTTTTCTGATGTAGAACATGGCCTTCTAGTTCTTTATGAGTGTTTCTGTAGTTCCCTCCCTGTTAGGAACCCGTGCCAGTTCTTCGGCTATTTTTGATGCATTGCAAATTTCTGTTGGAATTTTGTTTGTCCCAAGTGCTATGTCTATCTGTAAACAACTCTCAACCCAGCCTATCCTTAATTATCTTGAGAGTCATCAACTGGTGTTTTGTTTTTTAGGTATTGTGGCAGTTTGACCTTGACCTTTCAGTGGGGTTTGTTTGAAGTGTTTTTCTAAGTAATACCCCCTGACAGCACTGTGCTGAAAATATCCTAAACACCTCAGTTCTTAAGTTATGCCCCCCAAAAAGAAAAAAGAACAAGAAGAATGGTCACAGTACAATGAATCTGTTGTTGCCCATTAGCCAGTATGAGTTGCATTTATCAAAGTATTTTTTTGGAACTGCATCAGCAACTTACCACTTTTTGGTGTGCATTTTGTAGGCAACTAGTTTTAGTTATTTTCAAATTCATTTTGGAGTTATCATTAACAGATACACACCTCAAACATATCTGCTATTGCAAACCCTTAAAAAAAGGTTTTCATAGCACGACAGTATGAGCTTTATCACTACAATACACAAGTAGGCATGGTACTAAGCATAATCTCTGTCAGTGGTTGCTTGTATTTGCAAGGTTTTGCATGGATAATGTAGATAGCTTTACACTCTTAGAGTTCCTTAGTAATGCTTAACCCATCATTGTATTGTCATGGCTTCGCCCGATCATTTCTTCATTGGCTTCTCTTGCCAAAGAATGTGCACATTCCTCATAGTGAATGTTCTGCGTTCACCATAACCCCTACTTCATCCCCCTTCTCTCAGAGCTAGAGGCTGCCTGGCACGATGACCTGTTTTCCCACAGATATGCTTAAGCCACTGTATGTTCCAGCTGTGTTCCAGAGAGCATCATGGTGCAAGCACTAAGACTTGCATATTGCTCCCATGGACCATCTATTTTATTTATAAGGTGACCAGATCTGTGTGATAAAAACGGGGTCATTTTCCTGAGAAAACAGAGACATTTCCAGCATTACAATAAGTATTGTACAAAAACAGGGGACAAATGACTGACAGACCACAAAAACGGGGACTGTCCCTGTCCCTAGTTTGTGAGGGATGAAGCTGACACGGTCTCAAATTCAGACTATATGATCAAACTCATATTTTACAAAAAGGAAAAACTTAGAAGAGGCATATGCAAATAACAAAACTGCATTAAACATCTTTCTCTGAAGAATTGGACTTGAAAGTGTTTTGTTCTTCTTGAACAAAAGCCAGTTGCATTAAGCTTTCAAAGCTATTATTTAATTTAGTTTCAGTCGCTGGCCTTTGAAAGCAGCATGAAGTGATCATGGTGTTGTGCTTTGGACTTGGCCACATTCACTCTGAGCAGCAGGGGGTGCAGCGCTGCGACTCTGTTTGATCAAGTTTCAATGTTTAGTGAGCACCCTACGCCGTGGTAATTTCCTGATCATGTTACTGCAACTCTCTCCTGCTCGCTAAATAGAGAAGCCAACTGGGCGCCTGGATTGCTGGCACCTGGCCCCAACATTTAGCATCAGCATAGACAAGCAGGGGTTTGTTTTCCATTTTAACCTTATTGTAGATCAGGAAGGTTATCAGGATGGCAGACAGTGAGTGAGTCAAATGGGTGGAAGAATCTCAGTTTCAGGGAAGTTGTTGTGATGACTGAGATTTTTCTACTGTTTTTTTGCGTAGCTAGTTCCTACGAGCTCTGCTTCTGCTTTCACACTCAAGTGTGAGATGTGATCTCATGCAGGCACTTCATGGTGGTGGAGGAAGTGAGGCCTTCTGGGTAGTAGACGTAGATGCGAGCTGGAATGCAGTGTGACTGGCTAGCACTCCCAGAGTTACATTTCCTTGTTCATATCTATTCAGAAAACATGTAGCATTTAACTGTCAAAGGGCCTTCATGACTAAATGGATATATAAAGGAGAAGTTGTTTTTGGATTTGGCCATTTACAAAAATATCTCATGTATGCATCCACACAGAAGAAAACCAAGATGATCTCATGCAGAATTTGTTTTGGCAGACATGATCATCCTCCTTCTTTGTATTTTGTTACAATGAGTAAACAAAAGCTGTAGTACATTTTCCAGCCAATCCAAAAGAATACATTAGGCTAATGGACGCAGAAACCCTCCATGGCAACTCCTGTTTTAATGACTGTGCAAAAGCTTGATGGGAGAGTTACCTGGACAAGAAGACACACATACATATTGTATTACTGGAAGTCCATTAGGAGTACAACATACTGGTAAAATAGTGCTTACACTTTATCTTTCTTTATATTGGTAATGGAGCACCAAGAATTCAGAGGCTGAGAAAATGAGAGCGGATTATAGAGATGGATTCGTTCAGATAAGAGTATTGAACTAAGCTAGAGGACCTATAGATGTGTGAGTCAGTCAGTCTCTTCAGCCCCTATTACAGTCATTGGTAGGCCTCACATTACCTCTTCCTCTTTAACTCCATTCTGTCTTTCTTTCTGTATATCTGTCTTTCTCCCTGTATGTAAAAATGTCCTTCTTTTTGTGTCTGTATATGTATGTCTTGCTGTTTTTCTCTTTTTATGTCTCTGTCTGTCATGCCCCTTTCCTTCGTTCCTTTCATGTTTCTTAATTACTGTGTAGCAACTGAAGTGGGCAGTGGGCTGCTGCCCCAAAGAGTCTACCGAACAATCCTTACAATCCTTAACAGTAATAGAAACTATTTGGGCTAAGAGACCCCTGTTGTGCCTCACCAAAAGACACACATTTGTGCAGATAATGTAGAATCATGAACAGCTTGATGTCATTCAGATTTGTGGACTACCTCTGAAAACTGATTACAACAAAAGCAGATAAGGATATGGAGGGGGACCTCTTAAGTCCACACCAACCCCTGTTCTGTTTTGCTAGGTTAAAGTTGTTTTGCCGACAAGGGTGGTTTTGCAACAGCCCCCATTTCTCACAGCTGCAGGTCACCCTCAGGGCAAGGTTGTGTGTATAGATCATTTTCATAGAGGCCTAAGGACGTTGCAACTTCTGGATAAGGATAAGGAGTGGGCTTTTCATTGCTTAACTGGAGTGCTCTGTCAAGTAAGTTTTGGGTTGCGTTATGAAGTAAAGGGGGCCTAAGTGGAGATATAAACTTCAGATAAGTGCCTTTAGCTGTTGGGAAATGGGAGATATTTCTGTCTTTAGCATTAATGTGACACTATACCATTATTAACTGCCCTAAGGCTGAATGAGCAACTGAAATGCATGTACACACACACACACACACACACACACACACACACAAACATGCTTAATAGTTTTGAGATATAACACAATGTCTGTTGCCAGATTTCTTACTGCCACAGAGCTCTTCTGCTATCTTTCCCCTGCAACTGCCCACTTTAAGTGCCTCTTCATGACAGGAAATCAGAGCGCTTCTCAAGTGGCATGGACATTTACAGCAACAACTGCTGTTTCTGTCTTTCTGATTCCACTGTATTTAAGAACCTCTAATACATGATGTGGCATTTCTTGAATACAAAGGCAATTGTGATCATGCTGAAGATATATATTCCCAGTCAGTGACAGCATCCACATTTCAGTACAAACCCACAGAATGTATAGAATTTATATGATGTTGGTATTATCCCAAGATCATGCCATCAGTTAAATTTATGTGTAAAGCTGTTCTTGATGAAATGGCTTTGTGGTCATTGTTATTAGTTGAGAAATGTTGATACTGGTGCCATTGTTTGTTAATAGATAGATTTCACTTGCTCACTTGCACTACATGCGCAATCAATGGCAATATCCCCAGTATGTTACCTGTTAGATGAAACTCTTGCTGCATTCACCACATAAAACATTCTTGCTGGTTAAACAGATGATGGTGCTACCCACAGTGGTGCTGGTCCCACAGTTTGAAGCAGGGGTTCAGGATTTGTCTGGTTAGCTTCAGCCGATTAGCAAGTCACTTCATTGTCACCATTTTCCAGAAATTGAATTATATCCGCCCCCCCTTTTCCCCATGCTGATTGGTGGGTGCTTCACTCTTAGCTCATGCATGAGGGTATCCCCCGAAGTACGTCACCATCCATTTTTTGAACATCCAATGCCCTTCCTCAATATAGCTTTCTGCTCTGCCTCACATCACTCAGTAATGTTGCACTCAATTGGCTAAAATGAGCCCCATGGCACCCCATTTTTTTTTTGAAAAATTTGGCTGAATTTACAAGGCTAGCATTTCCTATTGAATTAAATAGGGGCGGGACTTCCTACCTTTCTCCAGTATGCAGTATAATACGGCCCTGGTTTAAAGGTTTTTCTGCCACCTACTGGACAATTCATGTAAGGGTTTCATTCCCAGGGTCAGGTAGCAGAAGGCCGAGACACTCATTTGTAAATTTAAAATAATAAGAGAAAAGTAAAGTCCATGCTTTATTGCCAGTTTGATAACACATTGCCTAAAATTAAGTCTGATGTATCCCCAAAAGTGTGCACAGGATGGCATCATACAGGACCTCCACAGAGGACAATATACATAAGCTGAAACATACAGGACATATCCAGAAATCTGGTCCACTAGGATCCATTAGGTTAATAAATAAATAAGCAAATAAATAGTTACAAATAAAAAGATAAAGAACAGGTAAAAAAGAGATAAAACACAGTGATTGTGCATTAGTTATATCATAGGTTACTGATGTTTTTGTGTATGAAATGTTGGATTTTCATTTCCTCCATCAGGTCAGTTTATGATGGCCAGGCACATGGACTGTTTATGGAGAAGTTGGACGGGCGGATTCGAAACCATGACCGTGAGATTGAAAAGATGTGCAACCATCACTTTCAGGGGTTCGTGGACTCCATCACAGAGCTGCTTAAAGTACGAGCGGAAGCTCAGAAGTTAAAGGTAAGGTGGAGGAGGTGGATAGAAATGGCAAAGTTCAGAGTGATCACCAAAAATCCTTGAAATCTAAATTGTGTTATATTTTGATTTTAGGAAAAAATCTAACCAGTTGTAGTGTGCTCAGCTAGTTGTAAGAATGTAATGTAGCCACAGTTTTTTGTGTCCATGGAAATGAGTGAAACTTGCTGGCTCGACACTGATGTCAAAATAGGGAATTCATTTAAAATGTACATAGTCTCAACATTCTCTGTAAGGTAAATCATAATAAAAAATATGATATGGAGGCATACTGTATATTTCATCTAGAAGCTAATGAGCCAAAAACACTTTCCTTCTGTATTCCTGTGACGTAATAAGGATAAGTATTTTTTATTTGTAATGTTAGATATTAAATAAAAATAAAGATAAAGATAATAATAGTTAAATATTTAACCGTTTTGTTCATTATATTATTGGTATGGTATGTTATTTATTGAATGTTGACAAAACTTCTGATCTATTGTTGGCAGAAAAAATGTAACCTGTATATTGGATAGTTTTTTTGAACCCCTAACATTGCAGAGTTTAAAGAGGAAGAGCACAGATGGGTATATCTCAAACAAATTACACACAACAATTTGCACAGTATGGTGATCAAACAGCCCATATAGCTGAAAGGGAAAAGTTTGTCATTTTTAGAGGACACATAATAGACTGAAACATCATTTCTATACCTTAACATGTTAAAGTTGAGATAATAGGATGAGAAGGGTGCAGGAAAGGATGACAAGAAGGGAAAGATGGATGAAGACATGAAACAGAAGCAGTGGAAATGGAGCAGGGAGCGGAAAACAGTGTGTGTTGTGTTTGGAACCATACTGGGCAGACTCTTGTGTGTTCTTGTCTGACGGACGCTTTCCTTCCACAGAGTCAAGTGACTGAGACCAACACAAAACTCCAGGATGATGGAAAAGAGGTATGACATTCCTCACACAATGTTCACTCTCTCCACAGAGCTTTTAAACATGTTCACCCACAATGACACTTCCGATACATTGAGAGATGTGAGATGGGCTTATTAAAAAATGATGCCTTTGTAAACTACCTTTATAGAACAGAGGTTCACATGTCTCAACACACTTGTGCACCTCAGTCATTTCCTCTTTGCATCTGTATACCTTCAGCAGATGCATCCCAGTTCAAGTGGTTGATGAAAGGACAGATAGGTGCAGCCCTATCAGCCTGGTTATATAGGAAACACAAAGCACAGTTCAAGTGGCATACCTAGACAATTTATAGCAGCACATTGGGGGATGGTGGAGCAGCAATATGACATTCAATAAACAGTTGCTTGTTCAATCAGCAGTTTGATGCTGCAGGTCCTTATTTCAAAGAAACTGCTGAATCTCATACACATTGCAGCATGATTGTGTCAGCTTAATCCGAGCGACCCTATGGCAGTCACTCAAGTACTGATTTATTTAAGCACTGCTTTTTAGGTGCTGCTACTCTCTGTCCACTGCAAACTGACAAATTTCTACTGAAACAAATGTCTTTGAATGGACACTGATACAACATGGAGGCTTTATTTCTCAAGTGGATATTCTGCATATGCTGTCTTGAGATCTAGAACTAATTCTTCCACTTGCCTTAATTCTAGTGTACATTAAGCCATTTTTTTGCTTGTTGTCTACGTAGGTCTGCCATCTTCAGACTCTGAAACCATGATGGATTAAAAAACTGTTTAACACAAAAAGGGAATGCTTTCCTGTGTAAACAAATGTAGTTAACAGGGTACTCGTCAAAAAAGGGCCTCCAAAACAATGACACAAAAACACAAAGACTTTGAGCCACTCCTGTTAAGGTTAAAAAGCTTGTTATTAAATGTAGCCAATGGTTAGCAAAATGTTTTTAATCTCAAAAGGAGTACCTAAAGGTTTAAGTTTTTGGTCGCTTCTGCCTTCTCAGATTGTTACGAGCATGGAAGAGCTGAAACAGTGTCGTGTGCAGCAGAGGAACATTGCCACCACCATCGAGAAGCTCACCCGCTGCCTGCCAGGTGCATTACCTCCTCCTCCTCATGTTCTCCTTCACAGCATCAGAACAAAACCTGATTTATTTGTTCGGCCTTAAACAAACTTGACAGAAAATTGAATGAAATTCTCTGTGCGCTTTTTGATAATGGATAGTATTGTAAGTGCAATCACTATGATGTAATGTCTTTTTAGAATCACAATGTTCTTTTAATGAATGTCTCAATGAATTTTTCTTTCTTTCTTTTTTAAATGTATTAATTCTTTCATTTATTTTTTCAGTATTGCAGATGTACAGCAAGTTACAAGAACAAATGAAAGCCAAACGGTAAAGTCCTATTTTCTCATTTTGTTTTAAGATTTTAATAAACATGGGTTTTTGTCTTTGCTTGTAGAATAATTTACACAGATTTAATCATCGGACTGTAATAGTGGAGCCTTTCTTTCCAAGGCCACTAGATGGTGACAGACTGCAATTTACCCAGAGTAACGGACTAGAGAGTCTAATGTCTCATCTGGGTCCACTGAAAGTTTAGGGTTCTGCTCAGAATGTTCCAGAGGTGCCCAGACCCCCAGACTTCAAGTATCCTGTTAGCTACTGTTGTTGTTGCTCTACAGTGGCATGCAAAAGTTTAAGCACCCCTGCTCAAAATTTCTATTTGCCCTCTGTAAAAAGGTAGTCAAATTAAAGTTGACATTCTATTTGAATTTCATCAGCCCACATGACTTGCTTTCAAAATGCACCAGACTTGTTTATGCATTCCATTGCAAACTGACACTGGATTTTCTCTGAATTATGTCCATGAAAGGCTTATTTGTACAGGTGTTGTCTGCACTGTAGGGTTTGTCCAGACTTCACGAAGGTCTTTTGCAGTGGTTTTCAGTTAACCTCAGTTATCAACTTTTTTCATTTGAATCACATTATGGGTGGTTTGAGGAGTCAAGTGATGCCGATTCTAAATATTTATAAATAATCTATGTTTATATGTTTCCTAATGATGCTGTGGAGCCATAGCCAAGTATTGTGATGCTTTCTGTTTTTTTTTTCATAGTAACAGGACATTTGACCAGTGGAGCCATTTTTGCATGTCACTGTAAATGATCATGTAACCAGTGTCACAGACTGGCTGAGAACATTTACATCTATAGAGAGACAAGCTTTATTTAATCAAACGTTTCACATATCTTCAGTTAAAAGCATGATGGACAGGATACAGGTTCCACCCCAGAGTCTGTCTTGAAATTGAGTTTGACTTGTAATTATCAAAAACAAACACACTGTCCACAAAGCATGCCATTTCCTACAAAGATTGTCCAAAATTAAATCTGCTAAATTTTGGCCTCTTAAATGGTAATAGTAGATATTGCACATGGTCTCTTCGACTGAGTCAAACTTGCCTATATAGTAGTGCCTATATGACTGTTACCCACTGAGCTCTACTCCCCCCTTGTGGAAGCTTTAAATAATGCTGCTTTTAGGATGAGCATGTCATAACATAAACCCCACTCCTGCTCCCCCAACCCCTTCACAGTTGGTTTTGTCATCGGGCCTGAGGTGGCGGGCAGGTCGGCCAAGAGCAACGTCTCCCAGACTGCTTGTGAAAGGATGCGTTTGCGGATCACTGATTTACTGTTCGCCAGTCGTAAGGCTGTCCTCCTCCTCTGTCTCCCCTGGCACTCTCACGAATTATTTGTCTTCTCTGATTCGATCTTAGAGATTTGGGGATCATCATTCAGGCTGCTTCCTCAAAGGCAGTAGACGTATTAACGATCTTACCATATAATAGTTGTGAACTGTTTACTTTTGTTCATCACCCGTTTATTAGTAATGTCCCAGAGTCATGAACCTCAGTCTGTAATATTGAATAGATGCTTTAGGGATTGTAGTGCAAAACTGCTGGCAGTCATGCAATAAAAGCAGCGGAGGATTTGATGCATCTGATGTGCATTGTGGATATACAGTATGAGTAGATTCCTATGTGTGCTGAAATGAAGGCACACCTCCAACAGTTGTCCCCTGCTGAAGTTGCGGTGTTCTGCAGTCTTGTGTTTTGTTACTCACATTTGCACATTTCTTGTTTGTGTTTTGGTGTGTGTATCCAGGTACTACTCATTTGTCTCTTGCTAAAGTTGTGATGTTCCACAGTCTTGCGTGTTCTTACTTGCATATGTGTATATTTTTGTTTGTGTTGTGCGTATCCAGGTACTACCCGGCTCTGCGGACACTGGAGCAGCTGGAGCAGAGATGCCTGCCGCAGGCGGGAGAGTACCGCTTCTGCACCATCATGGCTGAGAACATCCCGTGCCTGCGTGTCCATATCCGAGACGTGTCCATGTCGGACCTCAAGGACTTCCTGGAGAGCATTCGCAAACACTCGGACAAGATTGGTGAGACGGCAATGAAACAGGTAAAAGAAAAAAGGATTCCCTGGTGTGGCATGGTCGTGGTTCAAGTCCGATGTAAGGTCATTTCCTGACCCCCATCCCATTTCCCATTAATTTTTCTGTCTGGCTGTCAATTGATTTGTTATTAAAGGTGTAAAAAACCCAAAAATTAGTTAAGAGAAGAATTCCCAGTAACACGTTCTATGGAGCTTGCATTCATAAGTCTGTAGAAAATTTCAGAAAGGGTTATAATTCCTTGATTAAATAATAATAATGAACACAATAATAGTTGTATTCATAACTATTTATACATACTTACAGACTACACCTGTAAGGCAGCTAAAGCTTTAAAACCAAGAATGCACTGTGTCAGTTGGAATAGGACTTATGACATAGCATTATAATGCCTTAGGAGTACACTCATGCGTATGTCGAAATAATTATGGATGCTTTACATACTTAATGAATGCATTATAAGCCTTTATGAATGTGTCTATGAATGTGTCTTGTGAATACAAGCTTCATAGAAAGTGTTACTGAATCCCCTTAGCAGTCACGTCCTGTCAAGGGGCCTGCATAGCCCACTCTATATGCCACAAAGCAGAGGTGGGAAGAGGATGCCAAACAGGCTACGTGGTTGCCCCAACCTTTTCCAGAGTTCACTCTTCCCTGTAACCCTCCTCTCACCCTTGTGCTGGGCTATGATGCACAGCAGTACTGGCACCCAGTCTCTTCCCAGAGGTCACAACATTCCGTAGAGTAATGGAGATTATCATGACAAGACAGCCTCCTACGTCTTCGCCTTCCTTTTGTTTGCTCCGACAGTGCCTGGGAGGAGAGTCGAGAGTTGACAGTCTGTTTCGAGTTGACAGAGTGTGTTAAATTGTTGATAAAATCTAGAGGGCAATGCTGCTTTTGCTGTTAGTGGTGTGTGTGTGTGTGTGTGTGTGTGTGTGTTGTGTCCACATGTTCGTGTTGGCGCATTGGCCCTCCTCACTGTGCATGGCTGGAGGAAGAAAGGCAAAAGCAAACCATGTGAGAGGGCTTGCCTGGACTCTGAGAAATAAACTGAAATGTCCTCATGCGTTGGTTGGGCTTCATTAGACCAAGATGGGAGAAAAGGGGTGAAGGAACAGGGCATCTACTGCTGCCAATATACATGAACAATACTCTTACTCTCCCACTTTCTCTCTCTCTCTGTCTTTCCCACATGCACACAGAGTCTCACAGATATTACTCTGCGTCTCTGCCATACAAAGTCTAATTAGGGCCCGAGCACCGAAGGTGGAGGTGTAGAAAATTCTTTTCTTTCTTTCTTTCTTTCTTTCTTTCTTTCTTTCTTTCTTCTCACTAACACGGTCTTTTTCCAGGCACTTCCCTTGCATGAAGGGACAGAGGTCTGGCTTTGGGTGTGGCCCAGAGTCTCCAGAGTCCCCCCTTATGTCTTAGAGCCCTGTGGTTAGCATATAGTTTCAGCTACACTCACCAGATTTGGTGTGTTGGGGTCAATAAAATAACAAACTTTTTATATACATTGCATTAGCCACGCCTAACAGGAACTAAGGCAATTGGGGTTATATGTGTTTGAACACATGATCAATTTAAACTCGTCATGGGGTGCTCATGTGAATGTCACCACTGTCTGCAGATGACATAAACCAAATTTGTCGGCAAAGTTATCAAAGAATCTTGAGATGAACTGTTTCAACGTTAATCAAAATTGAAGACGTAGCCTAAAATACATATCATATACATATAATGTAACATTTCATCACAGGGGGCGCTGTTTCCTATTGAAGGTAGAAGTCCAAAAACAGTTTTTGCTAAATAACTTTTGCTAAATAATTTTGTCCAAGTCAGGCTTTTTTTTAGTATGCTAGTGTTACGGAGGCGAATCAACCCAGCCCATAAACACTTGTTTGTAGGGTACTGAAATATGAAATATGGCCAATAGGGGGTGCTGTATTTTTACTAAATGACTTTATCTGAAGAATGCTATGGTTTCAAAACTTTTCTTTACTCAAATTTCCTTGAACCTCATTCACTGAAAACACCCACCCACACCCACTTCCAACAAAAATAATTTCCTGCCAATTTTAAAACAACAAAAGTGAAAGTAAACAAACCTGTCAGAGGTTGTGTAAAAAAAGCTTGACAGTCAATATCTTGACTTCTAATCACCTGCATTTCATAAAACCTGACATATTAAATGTGCAGTGTTTTCACATTCACACACAAGTTTTCGTTAAATAACTCCACAAACATTTCACCCGAGATAAATAATTTATTTTAGTATGTCAGTGTCACAGAGGCGTGTTAACCAGCCAACAAACACTCGTTTGTAGCATAGCACCAGCTTGTGAAATGAGTAAATGTAAACAAAATGGATGTTTAATTGCCACAGAGAAGGTGGGAACTGTACAAAATATGTCATGTTCAATCAGCAAGACAACCTCTGGAAGCATGCAAAGTACCATGACATTTCATGCATAGGAGGCACCGTAATTTTACAATATCACATTTTGGGTATTATCTGTAGAACGCTATGGTTTGAAACCAAAATTCTTTCATTAAAAATAATCATCTGTCCTTGCCCACTTCCAGCGATAAAAATGTTGAAACAAAATCAAGTTGAAGTAAAAAAAAATAGCATGAACATGATTCAGGCAAACAGAACAGGAGAAATGTCATAGGTTGCAGGACCAGAAGTGCAAGAGCCCACCATCTCTGCTTGTGGCTATACTATTGTCCTTTGTTCTCTTATGTTGTCTTCTTGCTCTAGCCATAGTTGTTCTCTAGCCATAGTTGTTCTTTCACAACTTTATTTAATTCACTTCCCTTATGTCTGTATCGCTTCTTTCTTTTCTAGCTCCTCCTGTCCTGCTTATCTTTTTGATCCCTGTTGGGCAGAAAGGTGCTGTGTCCTCCCTCACTCCCCTCTTCTCCTCTGTTTACTGTGAAAATGGATGCAGTTACTTTCAATAAGAAACCATTGTTCTCCGCAACAACCAGCAAACAAACATTTAAACAATACACAAAACCACTTTGTGCATACATAGTTTTCAAAAAGCAGAGTTTGATTGGTAAATGCTTATGACTTGCATTAGCTTCACTCTGTTTGCATTCATTAGACCAGTTGCCTTTCGCCGTCAAGCCTGCAGATGATTATGCTCTCCTACATTTGTCTTGAAGAATGAAGAATGTGTGTCTTCTGGTGGGATTGCTGCAGAAATCAGAGGGAGAACATTAAGCAAATTGCAGACAGGTCTCTCTCTCTCTCTCTCTCTCTCTCTGGACCTATTTCATCATTGATGAGAGACATCTCTGAGAGTTAGGCAGAGGCAGGAACATCCTCTGAGCTACAGTCACAATAGATATTCAGCAACCATTAGCTGCTGTTTCTATGCACATCTCTCCATGGGGAAGTGTCAGGGAAACCACATTTCTGTCCTGGAGACTTGAATATACTATCTTGTGATTGAGGCCTCAGGGTGTTTGTTACTCTGATGTGTTCACTTTATGGGCGCTTTGAGATGCATGTCCTCTGGAGACTTGTGTAGTTCCTCCTCTGTGCACATGTTGAGACCAGGAGGACGCTTGTAGGATGAGCGCTTGCTCAACCTCCTGACATGTAAATCCTCAAAAAGTCTCACCACATTCCCAGAAAGTTTTTTTTCCCCTCTTGTTGTTCTCACACATCTGCCAATATTGTTGCCCACTGGGTGACTTTTGGGGCCTGCATCCATTTACTGGATCCAGTTGATAAAGACTCATGCTTCTCCCTGACTGCTGTATTTCTTAAAGTTGATTTTACTGCACCATATCTACTGTTGGCGTTGTTCATTTGTAATATACAGTAATGTTGTAGGTATTATCATTTACAGGGGAACGGGGAATCTTCCTCACTTTAAAATCATGTGGAAACAAAAGGCAGACTACATAAATGCTTTATTTTATTAAAAATTACATAGGCTAACCACAATTTAACCTAAAGTTTTTTTTTATTAGTCTTATTGTACACATAAAATTTCTCACCTCCTTTTGTAAAATCTGAGCGGTAAAACGTCAAACAACTAGCATATTTTACAGTGATCAAGGATTTCAAGACATTCTGTCTGCCATCTTAAATGCAGTCGAGACCTTCAAACAAAGTTGGTTAGGTGAAACTGTAGTTACCAATGTGGTTGCGAACATTGGTGTTTCGGGAAACGCCTGTGCTGGTTGCACTGACACAGTCTTGGATCTACAGCAACTCCGGTATGGAAGACGGATGCGGTACCAAGTGCCAGGCTATTAGCTCAGTCAGTAGTGTATCTTTTTGAGGTGTCAGGAGAGAGGTTTACTATCATTCTACGCTGTGTTGGCTGGCATCCGCTACACTCACCCCCCTAAAGTTTCATCTCGGTCAGGACACCACTGTAAATTAGGTCTTCCTGCACAGTCCAGACCCAGTCTCGAACCGGCGACATCACAGGAATTCCGGTAGGGGAGACAGATGCGCTACCAAGTGAGCTAAAAGCCAGGCTGCTGGCTTAGTCAGTAGCGTATCTTTTTGAGGTGTCGAGAGAGAGGTTAGTAGCATTCTACGCCAAGCTGTACTAGCTGGCATCCATTACATCTGAAAAATTTAGCAACTATGCTTTTGGGAAACGGACCCCTGCCTATTTCATGTACTACTGTCAGGAAATGGTATCAATTCCAGCAAATATGTTTAACACAAGGGAGTTTTAGCCATGACTGTAAGAGTTGTGGTTCCACAATGGTGGCACGAGCAGCCAATACCTACCACAGCAGTAAATATGCATCTCTTTCAGGAATGTCATATCTTAACAATCCTAATTTTCCAGCATCCTATCCTGCTCCTGCTCCTGCATCCTATCCTGAGTCTTTTTTTAACCTTGGCACTGAGTATTCCAGAACATCCTTCTGGATCTCTTATCATACCCTAGTCAACTTCCTTACTCTCATTTACCCTGTTTTCCCTACTCTCCCTGACCTGTGCTTTGATACAGCCACTATACAGTATCTATATAGAGGGAAGTGAAATGCTCATTGAACGCTTGAAGGATTCCTGGATACTGAACCTTTTAGTTGTCTCAGCTGTCTTTGACATTTTGACAGTTTCCAAAGATATGCACGTAGAGACACAGAGGCAAACACAGAGGCAAACACAGAATGTTTACAGATTAGGATCGGTCTGCATTGCTCTGACTGAGCAGGCTGTGAACTCATTGGTGGTTGGTGCGGTCGGCTAGTCATTAGTTAGTAATCCACAGCATCATCCCACCCGTTGTCCTGGACAGTCACTCTGCATTCTTGGCTGTGTCCTTCTAATGGCAGTGCAGACAAGATCATCTGGGTCATGACCGAAAATTGACCGTCCTCTTTTCGCAACCATGCCAACACATTTTTTTGCATTGGAAATGTCAGTGTTTGTGTGGCGTTATGATAGGACGAAGGCAGGCATTCATTCACTCAAACTTAGTTTTTTATTCTTGAGAGTACAACTAAGAGCACTGATCTTTTTTAACGTAGCCGAGGTACGTTAGACATAAAACAGAAGCCAACCTAGGCCACTGTGACAGTCAACCGGTGTTATTGACAATCGATTTTTAAAATATTAGGTTTTTTTTCTTGTTCATTCCCACCCACAAGGTGGAAGCAGAGGCCACCAGAGTGGGAAGACCTGTGCCCCTCCTCTCCCTTATCCCTCCAGCAGCAGCGGAATGTTGCTTCAGGACTTAACAGAGATTTAAACCCTAGTAACCCTCGCTGACAAAGTGGTTGTCAGAGAAATACTTGCCAAAGCCTCAAATTCCAGCCTTCTAAGTCTGTTTTCTTGCATGTGGTCTCTGAGAATGTCATTCTCTCTCTGTCTCTGTCTCTGTCTCTCTCTCTCTCTCTCTTTCTCTCTCTCTTTGTCCCCCTCTCTCTATTTTTGTGTCTCACTCTGTTTATCTCTCTCTTTCTCTCTCTGTTTGTCTTTCTCTCTCTCTCTCTCTCTCTCTCTCTCTCTCTCTCTCTCTCTCTCTCTCTCTCTGTCTCTCTAGGTCTCTCCCTGTGTCCCTCTCCCTGTCTTTTTTTTCTGTCTCTATCTTACCTCTGTCTCTCTACATGCCCTTTCTACTCAAGATGTGTTTGTGTGGTTGCACTGTAATGCTACAACACAATAACAGTTGGCTCTGACCCTGTTGTGTAATACTGTATGCCCTTTTCTCTCTGTGCAACTTCTGGTAAACCTCGGCTAGGTTGGTAGGAAAGCTTGCATTCATTACATCACAGCTGACGTGGGTTTAGCAGGCCCATGTCAGGGCTCGTCAAGCTCTCATGTGTGCAGCTCATGTACCCACAGGAGTGTGGTTATTGCCCTGCACTAGCATCCTGGCTACATAGTCTAGTCACGTCCTCTCGTTCCAATATGCACGGTAGGAGTTTCTCCAGCCCACACCGCTCTCAGCTTGGCTGAGCCACAGACAGAGGTCACCTTATCAGACTAGCCAACGTGTTCCCGCTCAGCTCCCGAGCTTGTAGTGGTGGTTTGCCAAGATCTATTTCTAGACTGCTGTCTGTCAAATTTTGTTTTTGCTTCTTCGCTTTAATTTTTTTGGCTTATCATCTCTACAAAGGATTGGAAGTCGATCGCAATCAAGGAAGGCCTCTGTGGCTGCCTTTGAAATCATTCAAGTTCAACATTGTATGAAAAAGAGGTTGTCTGGCCCTCTAAGACTGCAATTTACAGTTGTAATGGTAATCCTAGTAGCTTGCAGGTGTCCTTGTTGAGAACATTCTGAATATGTACATTATTCTTTGAGTGCTTATCTACTAACAGAAATGTGTACCTCTATAAAGTATGATGTATATCTACTTCCATCAATTAAAAATTACTGAACTAATATATTAATATTTTTCACAAGATGTTGTGAAAACCTTTTTCTTCATATAATTTATGTTTGATTAATGTATATTCACATCTGTCACCCCCTCTATTATAACCATCCTGAAAGTTGGTCTGTAAATGCCATATGAAAGTGTCTCGTATCCTGGCATCTGAAGTTGACACTGTACACTGAAAACTCTCCAAACCAAAGTTACCCATTCACATGAGATCTTGCTCATTAGACATGATTGCTGTAGATATAAAATATGCATTGTTGACCTTTATTGCCGGGATTTAAGATCTTTGTGTTTTTCCAAAAAGAAAGTCTGACTAATCATGACTAAGAATGACTAATCAAATGACTTGCATGGATCGCCTCCCTCTGTCGTCACCATAACGGAGTCCTGTGCTACACGTCTGATTAGCTGCACAGGTCATAGGCTAGTCATCAGCTCTCTAATCCCTGTGCACTGCCACCCCCCTCCCTTAATGCAGGTGCATGTGGGTGCAGGAACCCTGGGGTGGTCCAACCCCCCCCCCCCCCCCTTCCCAAGGGTGCTCTTGATGCACCCCCACTCCATCCACCACCTAACAACTTTACACCACCACCTACCACCTCCATCCCCCGTAAGTCCAAAAGACTGAGAAACTACTCAGCGATTTGGGGGGGGGGGGGGGGGAGACAGGCGAGCCGAGAGGTCCTCCTGCAGACTGCCATGCTGCTGGAATTCAGGCCTGCTGCTGCAACACGCCTGTGATTTGTTTTAATTCCACTAATGAATCATCTGAAAATAAATAAATCAGGGGATCCAGAGAAGTCTGAGAATGGTTTCATTGTGTGCCACAAGGCAAAATGGTGTGTGTGTGTGTGTGTGTGTGTGTGTGTGTGTGTGTGTGTGTGTGTGTGTGTGTGTGTGTGTGTGTGTGTGTGTGTGTGTGTGTGTGTGTGTGTGTGTGTGTGTGTGTGTGTGTGTGTGTGTGTGTGTGTGTACATATGTCAGTGTATTATGGGGAGGTAGAACTTTGCGTTGAGGCTGGAAATTTTATGCCCTAATGCACCCTTCCCCCACAGTTCCCTTTCTTTCTCTATCTGCGTTCATTCAGTAGTCCAGCAGTCCCTTTGGTGTGTGTGTGTGTGTGTGTGCGCGCCTCATGCCCTCTCCTCTCCACTCAGCCATCCTAAGCTCTTATGTGTTCATTTTTTCTGTTTGTCTTAGTCTTCCCATCTTTTTTTTATCCCTTTCTTTCTCTTGTTCTCTCACTCCCTCTGTCTCTTTCTCCCTCTATTTCTTTCTGTGAATGGATATGTAGTTCCTCAGACTGACTTACTACACAGATTAATGGGAAACACATTGCCCTGCCTGTGAAGTAGAAGATTGATTACCTGTATCTAGTTACCAAAAACACACACACACACACACACACACACACACACACACACACACACACACACACACACACACAGACCTCACAGGAGAGGAAGTTATATGGTTGTCACACTTATTGACTGCACATTAGACCCTGCGTCTACTGGAATAACATGGCTCCACCTTTCACTGTCTGTCTGCCTTTTGCCTTTTTTCTTGCCTTTGCAAGATGATCTAGCCGGCCTATCCCACATCTCTTCACCTTGTCCTCTGAAATATAGAATTAAGGCAGTGCCACACACATCCCGAAAGCCTGGCAGAAACTGTTTAATGATCACTGACCACAATTATTAGGTGAACTGTGACATTGTGCTGAAATGACTTTTGAGTCTGTATGAAAACTGCCTTGAGGCTTTAAACAGGTGTCTGAAAAGCACAAAATCACTGTTCTTGGCATGCACTCCTAAAATATATGATGATAAAAGGACAATTCTTATATCATTTATTGCTGTAAGTGTTAATGTTCTTAGGTGTATTATGGTTATTGAGCTGTAGCTGTTTTTTATCTATTGAAAAACATAGAAATAAGTTATTCTCCATGACCGTAGTATGATGATGATTTACTTTTGAAAACAAACATTGGTAGAGACTTGATGGGCACAAGAGTAAACGTAATACGACAGGGTTTGGATGTAATCTGAAATGTGACCTCATGTATTTCTTAATGACGGGATTGCCAGATTGTTTGTTGGTGATTGTTTTCATTTTATGCCAAAACATTTAAACAACTTTCTTTATTCACATCTTCGAAAGAAACCACAGAATAAAATCTTTAAAAAAGTCTAGCATTATATTAGCACATCTTTCTGATGATGACTTCTGCTAGCTGTTGGGTGTGGGTGCCATCCTGTGTTTAGGTGAATAAGAGGTAATCAAACGTTAGTAGGCATCAGGCATTTTAAATCAATTTACAGAAATGACTTGAAGGGAATAATGTATTAAATACAACAGTATAAAAGGGCTGCTTTGTTGACCAATATAGAACTGTACAAACTGACTTCAAATTAGAAAGAAACACTTAGAATGTGTAAGAAATAAAGTTATGATACAGGACTGAAGTTAATACTAATGCTCAGGCAGGTAAGGGAAGACTGCCTTTATCTGCTCCACATCAGCAGAGCAAGAAGCATCTTTAAGCCCACTTCCAACCTGTCAAAGTCAGTTTTTATATTTCTGCAATTATTTCTTACACATTCTGAGTAGATTTTTTGCATTGAACACACTAATATTATACAATACTAAAAAACAAGCATGACATTTAAACTTTGAAACTTTGGCTTTCAAGTGTTTAAGTTCAACTGGAAGAATCAACATTTGGCTCTTAGGGAAATGTCTACAATGCCACTCACCTCACTGCCTTAACTTACCTAACAACAAAATCTACTGCACCTGCTACAAGCTATATGCAACATGCCTTAATGTACTTTTGATGAGCTATTCTCTAAGTTCAAATGAATCATGGACATGTTTGTCCATGGTTTGGTTGGTTTTTTTATAAATCATGGACAAACATGTCCATGATTTATAAAAAAACCAACCAAACTATATAGTTTACAGTACCATAATTTGTGTTTCACTTTCATCCGCAATGACTTATCCTCCAGCTTTGAGGCCCCCTGCTATGTACCTACCTGCAGTCCGGTCTGTGGGTTGAGGGTGCACTTGGAGACCTTTCTCTGGTGCCTCCCTGCTTCTTCTCCCACCTTTTCTAACAGGGCATTAGTGTAGGGTCTGGTCCTCCACGAACCTCTCCACCCAAAACAAAGGCCCCAGCGTGGGAAGAGACCCTGGGAAGGCTGGGTGTCCCCCTCTGCTTCAGCCGATCCAGCGTCACTGCAGCCTCCATTGACGTCCAACCTGCCATTTACTGAAAAACGTCAAGTGGATTCATTGCACTTGCAGTCGCTGACAGAAAAGGAGAGCAGCAGTTTGCTGTGGGCACAATGAACACACATGGTGGTTGTAATTGTGTGGGTGTAGGGGGGTTGCCTCAAGGGACCTCTATTCTCCTTTAATGCTCATCTTGGAGGACTCCACTTCAAGTTCTTATGTTTTTTTTTTTTTTTGCTCAGACCTTTGCAACACTCTGAAAAGTCCAAGACTCCATTGTCACCGGCCGTGATGGCTAAGTGGCAGGACCCTCCAGTCTTCCTCACGTTTCCTAAAGTCGGCAGTTCACAAACATCTCAAAGACTGCACAAAAGCTGGTGACGCATGTGCAGACGTCAGGGCAAAGGTCTGACGCAGAAGTCGGGGATGGTCCCCCACCACTTTTTGTTTTCTAAAAAGACATCCTTAATTAGGGTTTTTTTCCCCAACTTCTCAGCATCGTCTTGCTTATCTATGCATGGGATGAACCAGTGCCATTCCCCTCTTGATTGAAAGATATGATAACTGCAAGGATTCACAACTTTGTCCCTGTGTGAGAACTGACCAACCCATGATGTGTCTTCTATGAGTTCAAATACAATTGTATAGGTGTTATGAATAACACAAGTTGTCTGTTGTGTTTATATGTTTGATCAGGTCAGGTTTTACTGTGGAAGTTTTCTAATAGACAAATTAAGCAATCTACAAAATGCACTCAAACTAATTTAAAGCTCTTGTACTTTGTTAGATATTGTTCTGTGAGTAAAACCTTAGGGTGAAATTCTTTCTTGGAGAGGTATGCACTATGCAGTGAGAGCTAAAGTAGAATAAACGGCAAGAGAAAACATAGATTCAACAAAACTCATTGCAGAAATCCTCCAACTAGGACATTGACCTTCTGACTCTTTAAACCCTCTGTTCTGAAGAGCATTTTTTTCAGAAAAATATAGGCTAAATCCCAATAAAGTCATTTTTAAGGTTCCTTTGTCAGTCTTTTGTTTGCACCGTCTTTCTGTTCTAGAGTTTTCCCAGCTGTTCTGAGTCCTTATAGTGGTTTTCAGGCATGAAAGTTAGGAGGAAAATTCTTCTCTTGCAAAGGAAAATAGTTAGTGGTTAAGTAAAATTTGACCTTTTTCCCCCCAAATAAACATGTTCATGGTTAAACTTTTATGCGTCTCTCTGCAGTCTTAAATATATATGTATATATGTGTATGTGTTGTTTTGTTTTGATTGTATGTACAGTGTCTTGTGTGTATCTTTCAGCATTGGTCTATGGACAACACATTCAAAATGGCCAGTTTGGCAAATTCTGGCACATTTTCTTTTTATGTTTATTAGAGTGCATTGTCAATGTCAAATAGGCTACAAATGTGCTGATAAATAAGCTGAATAAATAAATAATAATAAATTCATTGATTGTTTTTGTCGATGTGCAGGCCCAGCAGCAGCGCTCCCTGAACAGTGCAGGCATGCAGCAGCCGCAGCAGCGAGGAGGCAGCGGGCGACGGGTTCGGAAGGAGATGCCCGTCACTGAGCTGGAGGGCCAGAGCGGTAGCCCCCTCTCCGAGCAGGACTCCGGCATCCTGGACGTAGAGGACGAAGAGGAAGACGAAGAGGAGGAGGTGAGCTGTGACATCTAACCTCTGTGTCAGCAGGTCAAGTGCAGGAGGTCCCTCTGTAAAAGGTTATCCTGGTTTAAGCTTGATTGCTGGAAACACTGTGTCCATGACGGTCTAATCAGTGTCTGACAGAGATTACTACATGCTACTCAGACCAGATTTGTGACAACAGATAAATGATGAATTGTCAAAGTGGCTTGAAAGGTATTGCTGTGTGACTTACTCCACCCTAAGGGTTCTTAGCCTTGACAGTGGCAATTATCATTTTGTTTTTGGTGTTTGGATAAGTTCACATTGGTCAGGCACCCAATCTAATCTGATGTTACAGATGCAGTTTCAACTGTTTGATCTGAACTTAGAGGAGTTGGAGTAGTGACTGGTTTGTCACAATACATAGTCTGTGTATGCAAATAGAAAAATAGAGAATAAATGTCTTTTTTTTCCTTTTTGAGAGTGCAGGTGAACATACTGATCTGCCAATGATCTGCTTGTGTCTTGTGATTTGAGGTTCAGGTGATGTATGTCTGTATTGGTTCCTCAGTTTTGGCTGCCAGTATTACCCTCATTCCCCATTGATCCATTCTCCCTTTGCTCCTTTTCTGTCCCATTGTTCCATTCTAGGGTCTCTATTGTCATATTTTCTATTTCCTTTCTCTCTCTCTCTTCCTGCTGCTCCTCACTCATTTCCAACCACTGCCCCCCCAACCCCCACCCCTCTTGATTTCCCTCCTGCTCCTGTCTTTGTGGCTTCTGGCATAGGGCCTGCTCTGGCGAACCCCCGCCCTTCCCTTTTCTTAATGGACCGTCTCGTTTCTGCAGTAGTTTAGTGTCATTAGGGCTGTCTCATTCCCCTGGGGCAGGGGTGTGTCGTGAGGAGCATGTGGAACGTGATCTCCACACAGAGGAAGGTAATGATGCTGAGAGAGACAGAGAGAGAGGAGAGGGCCTCCAAACAAATTGGGATCCAGTAGCGACGGGCAGCAGCAGCAGCTCGCAGTGACATCTCACACGTAGCCCTCAGCTGTTTTTAATGCTGATGTTTTTGTTGACGTCTGCTGTGATGCTGTAACAACATTAGTGAGTCTTCTTGTCTGTAAGGGGTGAAATACAGTATACCGGAAATAAGGCAAATTACATAGGTCATGGTGTGGTCTATCTTAGATTTTAACTCTGCCAACGGGACCACTAATGATGCTCAGCCCCTGATGCGTTGGATAGGGAGCCTACAGACTTTCTGGAAGCCAAGTCTGACATGTCAAGAAAAAAAAACAGGGCAAACTCTTGAGAGCTGCAATGTGGTGAAACCATAACCACAGCAAGTTTGGAGTTACAAGGAGAAGTTGTGATGGCAACGATCCATACACAAAGGCCCAAATGCTTCTAAAGCTCACCACACAAGTAACTACTGACCTCAGCATGAGAAGATGCAAGCAAGGCATGTCTCCTATGAATGTCTATGACCACCTTGTTTCCTGTGATGTTTTGGATGTGTTGATGGCCAAATTATAGTCTTGTCATAAGTTAGATGGTGCTATTAGGCACTTACCCTGGTATCCATAGGCTGCATTTGGAGAGTCTTGTGGATAGGAATGTTTCTCATTGGTTGTACTGACATGCTAGCATCTAAGTGGCAGCCACGAAGCAAGCTGTTTTGATTCTATAAATGCCAAGGAAAGGTGTGTCTCTTTCTCCACTCATCTACCATGGCGCAGGGTACACCTGACCAACCATTCCACAGTATACTCACCAGAGTAAAGGCTGATGAATTCATCTTTAAATCTTTGCTTGATTTAATATTATTTTTCATGGAGGTCAAGAAATGTGTTTGGAGTAGGATAGACCTATCGACTACAGCCCTTGTTTGCTGTAGTCTGGTACTTGCCTCTGAGAATTCAGTGACACAGTTTGTTTTATAATAGGAACTTCATTGAACCTCTGCCTCTTCAAAGAAACACACAACACTTATAAATGATGTGGCAAAAAGTTTGATATAGCAAAGGCTTCCACACATGGTTTCGTTAACCTCTAATTATGTGCTTGACCACCAGGCTTGCAACAGGGACCATCAGTCATAAAAACCCATAGCCCTCTCCTTTCATTCTACAACACGTGTGTTTAAGATATTTGTTGACCTGACTGTAGGACCTGTTCTTGACCTGCTCTCCTCCCCTCATCGCCCCCCTCCAGTACATGCGTCACCATCGCTGCCTTTCCTGTGCGGGGCAACGCACCAACTCCATCTGCTCTTCCCATCTCTCAGCGCCACCGCCGCGTCACACATCCTGTTGAGGACCAAGTCATGCCAGCGTTGCCAGCACACTGTGCCACCTGACAAAGACTCCTTGGCCTTTCTTGCCCTTGCCCTCCAACACGATGTGAGCTTGCACTCTAGTGCGCTGAGGGACCCTTTCAAAACGGGACTGCATGGCTCGGTGCAAGACGTGGGCTGTTTGTTTGCTGGTTGCCATTGTTTGACATAGCTCTTCCTCTTGGAGTGCTTTGATGGGTGCCGTGGCCGCGTTTTGCGGAGTGTTTGTTTTTTGTGTTGAGTTGAGTGTTCCTGGTGGTTCCGTGGGAGAGAGATGAAAGCTGGCATTGTTTAGGCAGCCAGCTCTGGGGAAAAGCAGCATTCCAAAGAAGGATGGAACAGGTTTCAGATGGTTTGTGTGTGCTTGTGTGTGTGTGTTTGTGTGTGTGCTTGTGTGTGTGCTTGTGTGTGTGCTTGTGTGTGTGTGTGTGTGTGTGTGTGCGTGCGTGCGCTCGTGCTTGTGTGTCTATGTCTGTGGGGAAGGGGTGGGGAAGAAGTTTTTTTTATGCTGTGTCCATACAGCAGTAAATAGTCATATTCACTTTTGCCCAGTTATAATGTCTTAAATCTCTTTCTCTGTCTCTCTCTGCCTCTTTGTGTCCCTCTCACCCTGTTTCTGTCTACCTAAATGTCTCCTTCTGTCTCTCTCTGCAGGTGCCTGGCGCACAGGAACTCGTTGACTTCTCTCCTGTCTACCGGTGTTTGCACATATACACAGTTTTGGTGAGTCACCTTGCTCCTCTCTGCTTTTTCCTCCTCAGCAACAGCACCTCAACAACAGCTCCAGTGCTCAAAAGACCCCATTACTTTGAACAGCCCACAGGCCTCCATTTCTTGTTACCACCAATCAGGAAATCTTGACTGGACGTGTATTTGTGTGTTTCACTAGCCCCCATGCATCGAAAGGCCTGCATGTGTTTTCCTGAGCTGTTCTACAGTGGTTACAATCAAGCTCTCAATTAGCCGCCCGCAGTCTCTCTCTCTCTCTCACTCTCCCTTGCACTCTCACTCTCCCTTGCTCTCTCTCTCTCTCTCTCTCTCTCCCTCTCCCTCTCCCTCCCTCTGTCTCTCTCTTGCTCTCGCTCTGTCTCTCTCACTTTCTCTCTTGCTCGCTTTCTTTCTTTCTTTCTTTTTTTTGTCTCACTCCACTTCCCTCTCTGCTACCCACCATCATCCATGAGGGTTTCTGTGAGTCAGCCTAACCAAATAAACTATGGGCTTTAGACACACAGTGGAGGCCCAGAGACCTGATGGGGCGCACTGGGCTTGAACATGGCCATCTTCTCCAGGTGAAAGTGCTGCCAGTGGAAAGCATTTGAATGTCAACCTTTGGCCTTTTAAGGTCAAGCACAGTCAGTCTTGGAAAGGAAAGCACTGTCATTTGTAGGCCCCTTTTCTGTATTTGTGGTTGAATTTGTGGCAGATAGCACTGTGTAGAATAGTGCATGCCTATACACACGCACACGCACACGCACGCGCACATGCACACACACACACACACACACACACACACACACACACACACACCACCCTCACAGAACATATAAACATGCACCACACACACACACACACATGCTTGCAAACATGCACGCCCACATTCATGCATGTACCCAGAGTGACACATACATACATGCTCAGGGGGCTCGCAGTGAAAATTAGTGAGTGGAACATGATGAAGTGTGGAAAGAGAGGAAGTGAAAAGGGTCTCTCTGAAACACACACACACTTACAGACATGCACACAAGTACACACAGACACACACACAGGGGAGGTCAAAAGGTGAAGTGGTTGGTTGAGAGGTGAAGAGGGCAAGCTGGGGTTATCCCATGACTGTCGTGAAAGGGAAAGGGGGAGAAGGTAAACAAACTTAAGGAGTATATCGTGTCTCTTGATAGGCAAAGGGTGTTGTTTTTTTCTCTCTTTTCCTCGCAGGGAATGTTGTAGTTTATGTGTTTCCTTCCCTTGGCACTGGTCATGACCCCACAGTCACCCCGAGTCCTCGGAAACTGATCTCCTTCTTTAGGGCTGGAGTGTCTGTGTACGTGGGGTTAGTATTGTCTACCAAGAGCCTGGATATACACACAGACTTTCTTCTAAATACACCTCATAATATAGACCAATGCAAAGAAGGGCAAAAAGAAATTTTGTATGTTTGGATAGCAATAAACCACCTCACCATATGGCAACATTAATGATATAGATAAAGAAGTCACGGCTGATGTCAGATGGAAAGATAGGCCAAAGGCTGAGAAGCAGAAAAGGCTTTGTGTAGATGTAGATAATGCTATGAATGTGTGTGAAGGGAAATTATTGTAGTGACCTGTTCTGATGTCCTGGCTGGTCGAATGTCTCTTGAGGGGAAACTGGGTGGGGGGCTAAGGGGGGTGGCGGTGAAGGGGAGCTCTTCTCTTCCTCCTCCTTCTCCTCCTCCTCCTCCTTCTCTGACAATATCCTTGATATTGTCAAGACCAACGGCCATGACCTTGGATGAAGTGTCGGGGTATAGTGGGAGAATGGTGAGGTGAGACTGGTTGGGGAAAGGCTTGATGTGTGTTTGTGGACCCAGGGCACTGGCGAATGAGAGAGGGAGTTGGCTGCATTCATGGAGAAATGCATGAGTAACCTCTGCTTGCCCTCTGTGAGCTGGTGTTGGGGAAGGCAACGTAAGTAGCGGGGGAAAGGCGTGCTTGGCCCAGAGGAAACGCTCAAGAGTGGCACAGGCCGCCGTTCCCAAGGTGTTGACAGGCGTGACTTCTTCACCGCTCTGGCTTGTCGTATCTGGGCCGGTCCTCATTGTTTTGTTTTGTTTTTTTGTGACTTCCATGTTTGTTTGGCTTTGTCTCATTCCATCGCTTTTTCCCACCGTTGTTTCTTTCCCTCGTTTTTAAGCGTCTTTTGTTTTTTAACCTTACCTCATCTCTTAAGAGTGCTGCTGTTATTCCTTTTAAGTGCATCCAGAGGTGATAAACACACCCATGTCCTCTTGACCTCTCTTTGATGGAAGGCTGCTTGGCTTTGGGGGAGAAGCCAGAAGCCAGAGCCATCAGGGAGAGAACTTCAGAGCCAAGATGGCGGATGTGACCATAGCCTCATTTAAGCGTGACTGGCAACTGGTGCCAATCTCTGACTATTGTTGGAAGCCCACTTTCTCCATCTCTTTATTGCATTTAGGTTATCCCATGGTTAGGCCTCCTGCACCAGTGTCTCCTTCCAGTCTCGCTTCATTTATTTGAAATATAAACATGGATGTAAAAGCTCATTCCCAATCAAATTTTTTTTGTCGATTTGGTTCTCCCCGTCCTCCCCACTTTGACTTATCCCCCCTCCCCCAATTAGAGTTTGAATTCCTCCCTGCTGAACTTCAGCCTGTGAACAATACGCCTTTGTCTGCTACCAATGCGTACCTTTCAGACAGGCTATGAAAAATCTGATTAGAATTATGATCAGTGTAAACAGACCGGTTCAGCCTGGGCCAACTGCTTCTAGTCAGACCAATGGATCGCCACCCTCTTTCGTGCTGTCTTGCCTGAGTACAGCCAAGCACCAGGTATACATTATCCATCCCCCCAGCCAGCCAGCCACCCCCCCCAAACTCCACGTGGCTTTGGCCTGCCTGTCTGGGAAGCATGAGGAAGGCTGTCATTTGCAGCTCAACTCTGGATGGAGAGGGTGTGAAGATGTGAGTATATATAGATGTGCATGCATACGTCTGTGTGCGCGTGCACATCTGTGTGTGCGTGCATGTCTGTGTGTGTGTGCGCCTATGTGTGTGTTTGCAGGGGTGCATTACTCAGAGACTGTACATGGCCTGGGTTTTCTCATCATTCTCCTGCTGAAAAATGTCTAAAACTGGGGATGTATTGTGGTGTTTAGGCAGCGAGGGCCTGATGGAGGTTAGACAGGGAGAGAAAGAGAGAGAGGGCGTCTGGAAGAGGGTGAAGAGGCAGCCAGGAGGTGCAGGGATGTTTATGGAGCAGAGTGTTTCGCCTGTTCACGCTGATGACGTGACCTTTGCTGAACTGGAAAGAGATGAAGTAGGGTTAGGCCTGGAGGTGTCGCCGTAAATTTACCCCCTCCCCATCTCCTCTCTCTCTCTCTCTGTCTCTGTCTCTCTCTCTGTTTCTGTCTCTGTCTCTTAGTCTTTCTCTCTCTCTCTCTCTCTCTCTCTCCCCCTCCCCCACCTGACCCCATGTACAGACACATACTCACACACACTTACAGTCAGAAACAGAGAGCAAGAACAAAGCAGGGTACTGTTTCTACCCCTTTTGACTCCTTAGGTCATTCAGTTCCTGCTCCAAGAAACTGACTCCGTCTCCACCTCCTGCTTCTTCGCAGCGAAGAGGGGGGAATGAGAAGGAATGAAAAGGGAAAAAAAATAAAGGGGTGGGGGGACCTCAGGGGAGGTCGGCTGTTTTTTAATCTCACCTTCTACACTCTGCTGCCCCCACCCCAGCCCCATGTCTCCATAGGGGGAGGGTTAGTCTTAGGTTGCCTGTTGCAAAACTGGTGACCCGGGTGCATGGTTTCTAGGCCTTGGAGGGCAAGTCTATCGGACGGGAAGCAGACCTCCTTCATGGCAGGAAGTGGTGAGACGAAATGGGGAAGGTCAAAGTTGAATCCTAAAAGCTCGGTGATACTGACAAAGATTGTGTGATTGTGTGTGATTGTGTGTGAGTGTGTGTGAGTGTGTGTGTGTGTGTGTGTGTGTGTGTGTGTGTGTGTGTGTGTGTGTGTGTGTGTGTGTGTATGAGTGTGAGAGAGAGTTTCAACCTCTCAGAGGGATTTGCCATTGTGTGTGCATTTGTATATGAAGAGTCACTGTTTGTACCTTCCATTCCCTTCTGTCAATAGAGAGAGTTCTTTGTCATTGTTTCAGTGCGGACAAGTCAAAACTTTGTCCAGCACATGTGGCCTTGGGCTGGTCTTAAGTTTTTTTGTCTCTCATTCAAACGTTTATTTTGTCCGTATAATGGGAGCCTTGAGAGAATACCTCTCCCACCACAATGCCACCGTCGAGGGTTCTTTCAACTGGTTGTCAATCAGTCGTCACTGAAAAGTCAGTCGCACTCATATTCCCGGGCCTGCTCAGCGGGGTGGCAGGGGGTGACTGGTGACCCCCGTTCTGCCCGGCTCCACTCTGGCTGCATGTGAGGGGGCCCTTTGTGGGATAACATCTCCCCAGCTCCAGAAGCCTTATCTCTGGGTGGGTGCCAGTAGGGGGGACCTGGTCTGGCCGAGAGATAGATAGGCCTTGCTCGCTCCTCTGAAGCCCTCTTACCCGGATGTGGTAAGGCTTCGTTGCCACAGAGTGGGTACTGTTCAAGCTTCCCTTCTCAAACCCTTCACCCCTCCCCACCACTTCCATTTGGCTCTCGACCGCTCCGTTTCCCGCCGCTGCACCTTAGGTCCTGTACCGACGGGTGCTGAACTTTTTTTTTTTTTTTTTTTTTGAAGAGGCGTGCTGCGATAAGAAACAGCACTGGCATTGAGGGGCGGCGTAGTCAGGGCTGGAGTAAAGCACACAGAGTTCTGTGTTGGCCCTTGGACAGGTCACAGTCCCACCAGGATCTGTGATTTCTCTCTGTCTACTGTTTTGTTGTGGCTGAGGGCCTGGCCAAAGCCTTTCAAGAGCATCTGTGGAAAAGGTCACAAGATAAATATACAATGAACACATGTTCGGGACACATGTAATAAAACACACAAAGAGGCACTTACTTTAATGTAACACTTCTTTTTAACCCAGCCGTAATCCAGCATGCTGTGAATATTCCCTGATAGTGAGAAGCATTTCCAGAAAGCTGGCTGAAAAATTGTGCTGAAGAAGTTGGATATGCTGGCTTCTCTGTCTATCATGCTGCACCTTTAGCATGAGGGGCAGCTGTGGCCTAATGGTTAGGGAGTTCGTCCTTGGATCAGCGGGTCGGAGGGTTGAGGTTCAAATCCTGTACCAGTAAAAAAATGTGGGTGAAGTGCCCTTGAGCAAGACATCTAACCCCGCATTGGCCCAGGGGGACTGTCCCTATGGATAAAACCTTCAGCTAAATGTATTGTAATGAGACTTGTCTGTCCTGAATCTGAGTCTTGTCTTTTTTTGCTTACCTTTTCCTAGGGTGCCAGAGACACCTTTGAGCACTACTACAGGAAGCAGAGAAGGAAACAGGCACGGCTAGTGCTGCAGCCACACTCAAATATGGTATGGATGAACTTTGACCTTTGTGTGTGTGTGTGTGTGGGCTTGATGAAATTATGGTAACCAGCATCTTGTGCTCTTATATTTGATATACACAACTACACACACACACACACACACACACACACACACACACACACACACACACACACACACACACACTTGTGTACTTGTGAAAGTCATACATCAGCCAAAAATTGCCTACATGTTAGCTGATTGTTAATATAGTAGGACCCTGGTTGAGCTGTGATGAGCCTGTGTTCTCTCTGTGATCCTCAGCATGAGACTCTGGATGGATACAGGAGGTACTTCAATCAAATTGTAGGGTATGTGGAGTGTTTTTCTTATTCTTTCAATCAAAGTACAGGGTATGTGCAGTGGTGTTTCTCATTTTTTCTTGGCTGTAGATCGCCATCTGAACAAAATCTTATGCCTGATAACAATTCAGTTCCAGACAAGCAAATTTAAAAGGAGAGTAGGCATCCACACAGAGGCTTTACTCAGTAGCCAAGTATGTTTGTCATGCTACAGTATATCATGTAGAGTACTGTAATGTAAACTACCACATAACCACAACCATACATACTGTCAGAAGATCCTCTCCAACAGAACACTTGGAAAGTTTCTCCAACCGCTGAGATTCAGTGTTTTAAGTGCACACAAGTAAAATTGATATTGTCATCTACATGATGTTGGGCCAGTTTGATGGTATTAAGATGGTAGTCATTAAGAGGGTGTGAAAAGGTAAACATGGTGGCAGAATAGTCACTTAACCGTTATGTTAACACGAGTGAGATTCAGATACAAATGTTCTGGTGTAGTTGTGATATAGATGGTTGTACATATTTTATTATAGCGGCCTGAAGAGTTCCACTACTATGATCAAGAGTGCTTTGTTTTAGGACAAATGTCCCAAATCAGACAGATACTCGTTTTAAGGCTTGGATGTCTGGCTCTGGTTAAAGTCCTGCCACATATTTGTTCCAGCCAATTCACTGAAACAGTTGATCCTAATTGGCACTACTCCTCAGCCAGGTAGAAGAAGGCAGAAAGAATACATTGCAGGACCTTTAGTTTCCCCCAACAGGGATGTCCACCTCTGACACTAAACCAAGCCCTGTTAAACGTGCGTCACCTCAGTCAGGAAGCAGACTCACTATGAAAGTTTAAAATAGACGTTTTTTTTTTACCCTCCTAGGTAGTATGTGAAATCACTTGAGAGAAACCGATTGAGAGTCCAAAAGACTCCCTTGTCGAATAGTCCCACTGTTGTGTCCTGCTCAAGCTCTTCCCCTGGCGCACCCAAATCCGGCCTGTCAGAGAGAGGTGCTCTGGGTGGATTTACGGTTTGGTGGGATGGGACATGGCAGATCTGTGTTTTTCTGACTGTCTGGATGGGAATGTCAGGGAGAATGTCGGGAATGTCCCACATCTGGCGCTGGCTTCTCTGCAAACACTCCCATGGCAGTAACCTGTTCAGGGAGGGGCTGTGATGGGTGACGTGCCCACGCGGGTGACATCTGGGTACGGTGCCTGGAGTGCGTGTCCCTATCACGGGTTGTTTTCCCCACTCCATAATCAGAATCAGAATCAATATTTTTTGGCCAAGTATGTTGACACACATGAGGAATTTGCTTCTGGACATTGGCTCTGTAGCTGTACAGAAAAGAAAAAGTCATACACAAACGACACAATTACCTCCCATTTCATTCTGTGAGCTGATGCAATAAAATGTCCTATCTTTGATCTATTGCATGTTATTCATTGTGTTCTGCATTGACCTCTGTAGTATGTTTTTCATTCTTTGCTCTTTCTCTCCCCCTTTTCCCCATTCTCCCCCTGACTAACAGGTTCTTTGTTGTGGAGGATCACGTCCTGCACACGACACAGGGGCTGGTGAACAGGGCATACGTGGAGGAGCTGTGGGAGATGGCCTTGTCCAAGACCATTGCAGCACTGCGCACACACTCGGTACGTCCCTCTCCAGGTTTCTTGTCACCATACAGAGCCCAGGAGAGGTTTTAAGCACAAATGCAGTAAAACTACTCTAAAATTCCACATCACCATCACCATAACCATACATGCTGTGAGAAGATCTTTTCCAATAGAACAAGGTTCTGAGTTTGGTTTTCTTTCTATTTCTTTTCCAACCTCAGTCATACTGCACTGATCCTGACTTAGTGCTGGATCTGAAGAACCTCATTGTGCTTTTTGCAGACACATTACAGGTATGGGTCCCTTATACTGGTATCCTGAAATGCCTTGCAGTGTATTGTCAGTGATGGACAACCTGGATTCAGAAGCTACAATCTAGTAATACTACTATTGGAATCGGCTGACTTAGTGAATGGTAGGATCAAATTCGTAGATGACTGTGGATTACAGCTTCTGAAGACAGGTTGCGAATCCCTGGTCCCCAATACTGTCATCCTGAAATGTCCTGCTGTGCATTATTGTATTTTGTTCAAATATTTCTGCATGTGTGACCATTTCATGAGCTTTGGTTTTTGTTCTGAAGGGTTATGGTTTCACAGTAAACCAGTTGTTTGACATGCTACTGGAGATGAGGGACCAGTATGGCGAGATCTTGTTGAAGAAATGGGCCCTGTCATTCAGGTGAGTTAAAGGGCAAAGGTCAGAGGCAAAGGCTCACTTGTTTTTCTATCTTTTTGTCCCACTTTGCTGCTAGCACCACATCTCTGAGAACGACTAAAACTGTGTAACCCTTATGGCAAATTGATAACAACTACTCAGGCCACAAGAAGCCCCAAGAGAAGTCACACATGCAACAAATGTGTACAGTCATTTGTAAAACCACAGAAACAAAAGGATTGTTGGTATCCTCAAAGGACAAACAAACCTCTCCAGAAACACCTTTTTTGTGTTTTTATTTTCTGCGACTCTCTTAACCCTGTTAAACTTGGACCAGGAAAGCCAGGGAAATGCCAGCCCATTGTGCTAGCCAGGGTACATCAAAGTCTTGAGTCAGAGCAGTGCGGCTAATGTGTCCGGAATGGGCTGAGAAACAGGCCGGATGGGAACACGGCTCTGACCTTGTGCAAATCCTCGTCGATTCCCGGTGGGAGACTCTGGCCAGGGCGGCCAAGAAGGAGGCTTTGGAATTTGTACGGCCCGGAAAAACAAATGGAATGTTAAAGAAACACACACACACACACACACACACACACACACACAGTTAATGTACAGATGTGTGTTGTTGGGTGTTGCCCCAATAACACTATCCCACAATTTTTGTAAAGATCAAGTGGTCTGTTCTCCATCTTTCATTTGTTGGCTTTGTTTTGTTTTGCTAAAGCTTACCTGTAATTTAACAGCAGACACTTGGAAAAATGCTTTTTCCCTCTGCAGCTTTGTTTGTTTTGTTTTGCTTGAAAAAAAGTTTTTTCTCCCAATCCTCTCATCCTACTCAGGCAAATCCTGGACCAGGACAACTACAGCCCCATTCCTGTGGCCTCTCAGGAGGAATATCACAGGATCACAAGTCAGTTCCCCTTCCAGGACCCAGAGTTGGACAAGGTGAGTTCAAGGACACACTTGATGAAAATTGGCTGCTGTTCTTAATTTAGATTAAATATTGTATGTGTGTATGTTTTTTACCCTCTCACCATTACTGTGTTCACTCTAGGCTGCCTTTCCCAAGAAGCTACCCTTCTCAGAATTTGTGCCTAAAGTCTACTGTCAGCTGAAGGAGTTTATCTATGCCTGTCTAAAGTTTTCAGAGGACCTTCATCTCAGGTAGATGACCTTCTCTTCTCTTGTGTGCACTTGCGCACACGCACACACGCACACATGCACACACGCACACACACGCACACACTCACACACACACGCACGCACACACACACGCACAGACTCAGAGACACTGTGATTATTTTTTCCAGGCCATAGACACAGTTGTCAGAAACCATAAATGGGTTCTTGTGCATGCTTGTGCACACACACACACACTAGCTGTGGGCCTGTTGTAAATCTGAAGGTTCAGTGCAGCCAGAAATGTAGGCCAGACATGCTCTCACACCTGAGCCTAGCTCTGTGCCACTGCTGTCTGCCTGCCTGCCCGCCTGCCCACCGACTATTAAAGATGGAGCTCATTTTACATCACCACCACCACCGCTCTTCTTTCACGCCAGCCTCCTCTGTGCACCAGGCCCTCCCTCCTAATGATTTGTCCAGGTACACTGGCCTCTGGAAGCCAAAGAAGATTAAGATGAGGGACGATGTCTTGTGTTTTTTTAAAGATTAAAAATAAAGGCCATTTCACCTGTCCACAGTAGTGGTGAATCTTCTGTAACCCACCATATTTCATTGTATCGTATCCGGTCTTTGCCTAGCCTTTAATAAAGCAAAACCATGGAAGCAAAACCACCAGGCTTCCAGTAAGTAATCATTTGCATGCACATTGAGGCATATACTTTATTTTATTTTTCTTTTAGTCCAACTTGCTTAGCTCAATTTTGACACACAACATATTGCATTTTTTGTGGGTATCTTTATTCCTTACAATGTAAGCTCTAGCTCTCTTATGCATGCATACATACATATACATAGATATTCAGTAAGGTTCTCAAATAGGCACTAGTGAATTTGATCCTCTGAAACCCTTTCTCTGTACCTCTGCAAATTGGGACTTGAAGGGGTCATGAAGGTCAAGGTCAGATTTCGTAGCCGGTAGTATCGATGACAAAGCTTTTTTAAGTCCTGTGTTCAGAACCTACCTGTAACAGACATGATGGGGGGTTGTGTGTCTGTGCAAAAAGCACAGAATTCATCTGATTGGCCATTTTAGAACAGATTCCATTTTTGAGTGTTTGAAGTCAGGTTTGTCTGCGTGCTCTGGGAGGTGTGTGTCAGGTCTGGTTACCTCTCCAGAAGGGTGGAGCGTCTGGCTGTCTGATCTTGATTTGGTGGGGTGGAGGGAGAGGGTAGGGGTGTCTGGCACTGGTAGCCAAGGGGTTAGAGGGGTTACCATAGCGGGGTGTGTCAAAGCAAGACCTTGAGAAGGTGGTTGGATATTAGCAACCTTAAACCGGGCTCCCAGATTTCCTCTGTTGTCCAGACTTCCTGTGTTGAGTTTTTTTCATTCATTTTTTTCTATTACTTTTTTGTTATTTCAGCAATGATTTTGATGGTTCAATTACCAGATGAGGAAATAAGACATTTTAGGTAGGCAGTCAGGAAGGATAAATGACCCTAGTGAGCTTTCTTAACCTCTGTAACTCCTCTGATCACTGCCCTCACTTTTTTTTCCTAAAAATTATGCTTTTTTCCTCTCGGCTAAAGCTGGTGATTTATTGATAAGAAGAATAGCATATGACAGGGAATTTTGTGTGTGTGTGTGTGTGTGTGTGTGTGTGTGTGAGCGGCGAGCGAGAGAGAGATCAAGGGAGGTCTGTTGTATTATATGAGTTTGTACACTCACTCCATCTGTTTTTTTGTTGTTTTTGACGGGAATTTGGGGGTGTCATAAGTGGGAGTTAAAGAGAAATGACCCCTCCGAGGGCATTGTCTTTCAGCCCTTTTCACCGAGCAGCCTTCCTTTTTGGTGTGGTGTGGAGTGAATGGAGTCAGACTGGGTTCGGAGAAGCATCAAGGCCCCATCCCCATATTTTTGAACTGCCTAACAGAAAAAGAGCACGACTCATGTAACCGCACTGAGCATATTACACTTTTGACTTTTTCAGATTTTCCTGCACATCTTCATTAGACTCTATGAGAAATGAGTGTGGGGCTTCTGGGAGTGGAAAGCAAAGGAGCCATCAGACTCCACCAGATGTACCGAACGTCAGTAGTCTGGTGTGGGTGAGGTGGGGCAGGGTGTGTGGTGGTGGTGGGGGAGTTGAAAAAAAACTGCGGTTATCGGAAACGGAAACCTGTGAGTGACAGACCAAAGGAAACGGGGAGCAGGACTGCATACTACAAAGGCCCAAGTTCACAGGAGACAGTCGGGCCTTGCGGTTTGCACCGGATTCAGTGTGGAGATGAGAGGTGCTGCTGGATTGGGGTGGGGGTTGGATGGAGTGGGGTGGCGGTGAGGGAATGGCGGAGTGAGAGAACCAGAGAACGAGGGAACTACAGAACTCCAGTGCAGGTGGTGTTGACTCGCAGGAATTCAGGAATTTCCTCTGCTCATTCTCATTGCCCATTTCTTCTCTCCTTTCAACTCATGCATGTGTGAACTTTGAACTTCTGAGTTTATGCAAAAAGGGACTTATGCTTCTGGACAGGGTATTAACATTTTAACATACAAACAGGCACTACTAACAAATATTTCCTCCATTGCCAAAACTGAAGAGTTATGTCTGTTTAGAAGAGTGCAAATCCATGTGGCCCTGTGCCTTTCCGAGGTCCTCAAACTCCAGCATCTCCATCAGTTGCTATTCAAAATTGTTTTGTAATGTCTGATCCTGGAAATATTTAGATGTCAGTATTCCCCTCCTGCTAAGAATCAGTTGCTAATCAGGCAGGCCTCTAAACTGCTTGCATAAATAAATGGAGAGAGGTGCCTCACAATAGGATCCATCCATCCTGAGTTCCGTTCCAACCACCACCACCACCACCTCCTCCTCCTCCATCCCCACCCCTCATCCCTCCGTCCTGCCTTTTTTCTCTCTTTAATCAGCCAAATTGCTCTCCTGATTTCCTTTCCTTCCTGGCCACAACACTCTGCACCCCTACGCACCCCTCCTGCTCTTTTCCCCAAGAATCTCTGGTCACATCCTTGGATAATCCCTGCACCTCCTTCAGAAGCCAATCAGAGACTCACCCAGTATCGCTAGCATGTGTATTTCTACGTTCTACGTTGCTTAATGTGTTTTTTGGGTCCTTCCTCACAGTCCTTGCGTTAAAGCGAGATGTGGACTTTTTTAAATTACGTCTCTGGTGATGATAACTGTTTAAATGTTATTTGTTTTAAACTCTTACATGTGTACAAAATACTAAATAAACAGTTGGACAGCTGTGTTTGCAGCTTAAGCAGGCCCCGGCTGGTGCTGTTGAGGTTCCCAACTGCCTGTTGCATGGGCTTGGGCCTGCATCATTTATTTTCTCCAAGTTTGAGTCCATCAATCTCTCCCTGTGCCGACCTTTAATGACCCGGGGTTCAGCGCAGTGGAGGAAAACAGGGTGACGTCTGTCTCCATGATCTCATGGTTGCAGTCATGGCTGCCATTGCCAAATAGAGTAGTCAGCTTGACACTTGGGCCTCTACCTCCTCATCCTTGTCTAGACTATCCAAAAGGGCGTGTGTGTGTGTGTGTGTGTTTGTGTTTGTGTGTATGTGTATGTGTGCGTGTGCACACGTGTGAGGGAGAGAGTGTGTGTGCATGTGCATCAGTGCTTGTGTTTGTGTATGTTTATGTGTCAATGAGTATGTGTGTGTTTTCGCATTTGTGTGCACGCCTGTGTATTTGCCTACACATATGTCAGCTGGTGTCTGCCTAGCACATGTGCGTGTTGTGGTGTTGGTATACAAAGGACAAAAGCGTTTTCAAAAAAAAAAAAAAAAATTCAAAAGCAGCAGTGTAAGGCCACTGCACTCCTTAATGTGTTTGTGTTTGTGAATTTGATCCTTACACTTGCCCTGCTACTCAGTTTGTGTCTACCTCTGCCCTGTGTGCCATGTTTGCTGGAGTTCTCTCTCTCTCTCTCTCTCTCTCTCCCGACAACATTTAGAGAGATAATTTAGCAATTTAGCAGGAATGTGTTTGTTTTCCCTTTGAGAGGAAAAGTGTTGCACTGCATGGATCTCCGCACTGTCAACATTGGTCTCGCTCTCCCACTCTCGCCTCTCCTCTTGTCCTTTTTGTACTCCCACTCGCTTTCAGTGCCTGTCTAGGAGGTTGGCCGCCTATCCGACCTGGGACATGAGTGCTGAATTAACTGCAGTTGAACATTTCCTAAATTCCACAAAGGGAAAGAAGACAGGAGATGAGAACATGGTTAACCTTGCTCTTTTGCAGCGAGTTCCAATAGTAACCTTCTCCAGACTTCAGGCTCATGGGGAAGCAGTGACTTCAGTAATCATTTACTGAATGATTCAGTAAATGAATTTCCCTCTGGGGGCTAGATCAGTGTTGCAGTAGGCACTGCATGATAACAGGCACGTAGCGTATGGTAAACGGATACAGTAGGTTGTGTGTGTGTGTGTGTGTGTGTGTGTGTGTGTGTGTGTGTGTGTGTGTGTGTGTGTGTGTGTGTGTGTGTGTGTGTGTGTGTGTGTGTGTGTGTGTGTGTGTGTGTGAAAGGAATTGTATATACTCACACAATAGGGATAAGAGATTTAAGTTATCTAAATCTTATGTCTTCTCAGTTCTACAGAGATTGATGACATGATCCGCAAATCCACCAACCTGCTGCTCACAAGGACTCTCAGCCACTGCCTTCAGTACGCCATCAAAAAGAAGAATGTAGGACTGGCAGAGGTGAGAATGTTTGGTGAATGAAGTGTGTGTGTGGCGGAGGGTGGGTGGGTGTGGTGAGGAGGGTATGTACTTGCGTGTGAGGTCATTTGGAGCTGAACACCCCATGCTTCCAATGCCCTCAGCGATGCCCTTTTTGCATCTTCATCTTTAAAAGCTGCAACCACGCTGTCGACTCCCACCAGCTTCCCAAATTCCAACTTCCCAAGCATTTAGCCCTTTCCAGAAAGCATTCCAAGACATTCCCTTCCAGCATTCACAACTTTCCCACCGCAGTTTCCTAACCCCAGTGTCCCTGAGTGAGCCATCCCTCATGACACCTACCTCTCAGGAACCAGTAGCCTCTGGATGCCCCTACTGCGCATGCCGTGCCTTAACTCTCACTGTCTCTGCCTCAGAAGAGTGTTTAGTCTGCCTGACCCCTTTTTTATGGACTTTTGTTTACAACCTACAGACTCCAGATATGGAGTTCAGCTGGGTGCCACTGACGGGGGGAGGGAGGTGGAAAGGCGCACAGTGAGGGCTTCATGCAGTGCTCGCTTGTCAATTTGGCCCGAGGAGGTCACCATGGGGACAGAGATTGTTGTCTATTACACATCGGAACCAATGTTTCCACCAAACCACTTAAAACACAAGAGCTTTGCCATGTTGACACATTTCCTGCCTTTCAACAGCTTCAGTCCCTGTTAAGGGTGACCTGAGTAGTTATAGTGTGTTTCTGATACATATTGCTTGTGTTGGAAGAAGCCAGTCATAGAAACCAAACAAAAGCAGGCTGTAATTACATTTTAAGTAAATTAATTGTTGCAACTCCAAACATTTTAATGTGTTTTTAGTTTTCAGTGTGTTTAATGTGTTAAAGATTGTTACAATTTAATAAGTATAGCAATACTGTATTATTATTGACATATTTTTATTTTATACACAGTATTTTCAGTAAAACCATCTGCAATCATGTAACAATTCATTATGGTATGAATAACTATGTCTGTCATGTTGGTGTAATAAGATCCATGGCATTGTTTGCTTTGTTTTTGTACCCTTAGCTGGTGCAGATCATCATCAATACCACGCACCTGGAGCAGTCCTGCCACTACCTGGAGGAGTTCATCTCCTACATCACTAATGTTCCCCCCGATACCATGAATGCCACCAAGCTCTATGGCACCTCCACCTTCAAGGTAAACCCTGTGCACCCCACGCACTGTTCAGTTGTGTCTGTTGTCACTGTATGTCTATTGATTCTCTCTCTCTCTCTCTGTCTGTCTGTCTGTCTCTCTCTCTCTCTTTCTCTTTCCTCTTTTCTCTTTCCTCTCTGTCTCTTCCTTTATGTAGGATGCACGACATGCAGCTGAGGAAGAGATCTACACTAAACTTAACCAGAAGATCGACCAGTTCCTGCAGCTGGCTGATTATGATTGGATGGCAGCCCAGGGGGCGGGTGAGGCAAGCGACTACCTGAGTGACCTCATCGCCTTTCTGTGCAGCACCTTTGCTGTCTTCACCCATTTGCCCGTGAGTTTCACCACACACACACCCATAGTCACCCAGAGCCAGAAGGCACATCCACGCTAATGGGTGTGTCACACTCACTTTGTGCCTTCTCTTTATGTCTTCCTGTCTTTCTCTTTTTCCCTTTTTTCCTCTATTTCATTCTCTTTTCCTCTCTTTCTTGGTATCCTTCTCTCACCTCTCTTTTATTTTCCTGTGTCTGTCTACACTGCCTCCATCTTAATATGTCTGTATGTTCTGATTCTCATGTGGTTGTTCGACACGGGAACGTTAAGGCGGGGGGTTAAGTCATTAGCCCGCTAGCCGTTCCTTTCCCAGGGGGCTCGGCCTCATCGACTCCATTGCTTTAAGGGGATTAGCCGCACTGCGCACTTGAACTCCAGGGTTGAAGCTAAGTGGGATTGCGCCGCTCAAGAGGCTTTGTGCACCACGCTGGGGGCCCCACTCCGTGCTATGGAGCTAACGAGTCGGCTTTCTGCGGCCAAAAGGGTCGCCGGAGATCGTGCCCTTGCACAGCCGGCCTTGCCCGGGGACTGACCCCTGTGGCCACCACAGGAGGATTTGTTACATGTTTTCTTTTCTTTTTTTATGGGGGAGGTTGGGGGTGGGGGTTGGGATAAGGGGGGGGGGTTAGAACAAAGGTGTCCCTGAGGTCAGCCAGCAAAACCAGGCCTCTGCTGTAAGGCTCTAAAGCTGAGGCGGTGAAAGCTGCTTCCAGGGTCAGGCCTCTAATCTCCACCCTTGATCTGTAGTGACCCCGCCAGTCCCCCAGCGCCTCACCACACCACACCACACCACACCACACCACCCACCCCCACCTCAGCATACTCGCTACACAGGAAGAAACTCAGGAAACAACAGCACCCGCATTGTTGAGCTGACGCCAGTACACGCGTGCGCACCACAAACACACACACACACACACACACACACACACACACACACACACACACACACACACACATTCACACTCTCACATAGTGATAAACACGCAAACACACACACACATACGCACAAACAAACATATACACACATTCTCGTGATTTCTTTGCGCTCTCACGTGCCAAGTTGTCGCAAACACACGACTTCACCGCAGTCCCATTTCCTAGAAGTCCTTTTCCCTGCAAAACGCTGCCTCTCATTTGGCCCTGTGCGTTGATAAGGTTATGTTCCAGCCACCCGCCACTGCTGTGGCTCCATTATGCATGTGTGCAGGCATGGGAAACGTGTTTGTTTTCTCTGTTCCCTCACTTATGTCCGAGTCAAAAGTTCGTAGTGCTGTGACTGACCCCCGTAGCCACAATTGCAGCAATCTATGAATGCGCGTCCTGTGCAACCCCGTCCGTGACCCCCAGGCCTTCTGACCACAGATTGATCAGGGGGGAATCCATCTTGGCGTAGGCCTTGAATGACACAAGCTCACAAGCAAGACCGCAGGACACTGATGCTCCATCCACCACATGCTGGAGCTCCACATAGAGGCGACATATAGTTGCCTCCACGGCTTGATTTATGTTTTCAACCCCCTCACCTTCTCTGTTCTTTAGGGGAAGGCCAGTGAGCACGGCACCCTTCCGGTGAGTATGGTCACATTGTGGTTTAACCCCCCAACCAACCACTGACTGTAACACAAGCACTAAAGCCTGGTGTTCAATCTCTTACAGACTGAAATGTTGATTGAGAACTGTGTGTGTGTGTGTGTGTGTGTGTGTGTGTGTGTGTGTGTATGTTTGTGCTGTGCATTTTTAATTAGGTTGGTTGAATGCTAAGCAGTTGAATAGATGATAAACTTTTTTCTCTTGCATGAAAAAAGCATACCTATGCTTTTTGTAATTGTGTGAGATCTGTATATAGAGTATTTGTACTATCCCATCCACCTTCTTTTGTAAGCTACCAAAGCAAAGAAAGCAACAAGAGCAATTTAAACCTCACATGGTAATGAACTATAAGGCGCTTTAGCATTCTCAGTACTCTGTGCACTAGAAGCAAATCAAGCATATGTTCCTGGAAAGAAAGAACCAACATTAAGGATTGGGAGAAAGGGGGAGAGTGTGGGAGTGAGAGCAATAGAAGGCGAGAAAAAGAGGGAGACAAAGAATTAAGGAGAAACAAGCTCAAGAATGTCCCTTCTTAGACTGTGTGGTTTCAAATGAGCTGCTTTAGTCGGCCAGGCCACGTGTGGAACACGGGAGTGCCTAAGGGCTGTTCAATGCGGCCGACTGCTTTAGCCTCACGCGCCTGCGACTCAGCCAGAAGGCCTCAGGGCAGAGACTCGCTGTGCTCCCTGGCGCACTCAGCCTGCGTCCAGGCTCGCCAGATGGGTGCAGCCAGGCTGGACCATCTTCTACACAAAAAGGAACATGTGGTAGGGATGGTGTGCAAAGTTAGTACTCCAACCGTAAAACTGCACACCTGATGCCACTCATTAGTGAGGTGGATTCTGGCCTTAGATGAGTGTTGGGTCTTCTCTGCTGGTGTAGTAGGCGAACCTATCTAAACATGGCAGTATGTCTCCAGATGTTTTCTCATTATAAATGTTTATTACATGGTCCATGTCTATTGTCATATGTAAAAGGTTGTTAAACCAAATACAATGAAATTCTTTGTATGGCTGCTTTTAAAGGCTGGACCAAGGAAGGTGTGGGAAGTTAGTACTCCAACCATTGAGCTGCCACCTGATGCCACTCATTAGTGAAGTGTATTCTGGCTTCACAAGCATGCATTGTTGAATAAGCCATGCCCATGCTTGGCAGATGGGCCAGCACGCAGCATACATTGGCTCTTCTGGAGGAGGTTGGCCAGACCTGTGGCCTGCTTCTCAGAATCTGTGGAAGGTACGCAGACAGTTGTTATGTAAGGATCACCAAGCTCTTTGCATGAAAGAGCACAAAGTCTGGCTGGTAATCCCGAATTGGTCTATCTCAGGGCGTATTGATATTGCTATTCTGAGGGGCAAAGAAGTGATTCTTCAGCCTGGCATTTAAAGGAAAACTCTGGTGTAAAATGAAAACTGGCATGTTAAAACATTATACCGAGTTTGTATGTTTGCTGAAGAGCAAAACTGCGCTAGCCTGTTGTATTTCGAACTTTTGAACTTGCATTTGTAAGTGTTCACATTGTTTATTAAAAAAAGTGTTTTTACAGGTACAGTAGTGCCTTGGTAGCATCATGTAGTGACCGCCTCAGGAGTATTGCAGAGATGGCAGAACACAGAAAGTACTACAAAGAATTTGAGGAAGAGGAAGACCCATTTACATTTGATTGGCATACGTACTTATTTGAACCGGAATATACAGATGCAGAGCTGATGAAAGGGCTGTCAGAGAGAGACGGCCAGAACTCAATCAACTTTCATTATTGCGGCGATTACAAACTATGGCAAGGTACTACCTGTAAAAACACTCTTCTTAATAAACGGTGTGAACACTTTTAAAGTTCTCAATGCCTCATTTTGAATGTCAAGGCCCTTGCTATACTAGCAAGGGTTTGAGCTTCGAGCTTTTTTAATGGTTTAAAAATAGCACTATTTTTTTACAAACTTTGTCCATGCCCCTAGTACTAGCAGTCTAGTAAGTCTTCTCCACCAAGTTCAAAATGCAACAGGCTAATGGCAACAGTTTTGCTCCTCAGCAAACATACCAGGTCAGTATGATGTTTTCATTTTACACTGGAGTTTTCCTGGAGATGTAAGGCCTTTACATTAGACATGGTTTGTACGTTATTTGTGATGCATAAACTAAAGTAGTAGTAAAGTAGTAGTGTAACAGTAGTAGTACTTATGTTTAAATGGGAATATTAGTATGTGTATATTATAGTATATTAGTGGGTGTATTTGATTTGAGTGACCTGGAGAGCTCTGTTTAAGTAACCGTGCCTCTGTTTTCCAAATGCGCATAGTTCTCACTCTCAGTTGGTCCACTCCATCCCCTTTCCTCTCCTCTCTCCCTCCCTCCCTGAGTGTGAACACCGTAGAGCTGTGTTTGTGTTTCTGCACATGTGGTCTGTGTTCTCAAGCAGTTTTCTGACCAGAGGCTAGCGGCATGCTGATACTGAATGTCCAAGACTCGCTTTCCTTCTCTGAGTGTGTCTCTGTGTGTCTCTGTGTGTGTCTTTATGTGTCTCAGTGTGTGTCTTTATGTGTCTTTATGTGTGTGTGTTTGTACATGTATATATATGTGTGTGTGTGTGTGTGTGTTCACTTGTGTGTGTTTGTCTGTGTGTGTGTGTGTGTGTGTGTGTGTGTGTGTGTGTGTGTGTATGCCTGTCTGCCTGCCTGCCTGCGCTCCTACATGTGTGTGTGGTTCGATCCTAAATGGCTCTCAAATGTTGCTGCTGTCCTCAGTGGAGCATGGAAGCATTGTGTAACTCTTGACGTGCATGCTTGTGTCTTTGTGTGTGTGTGTGTGTGTGTGTGTGTGTGTGTGTGGTGTCCAAACACCTTTGGCCAATTGGTTTGGGACTCAATGTTATTTATTTAAACTCTCTTCAAACACCAGCACAGTAAGCTGAAACTTGGAAACATTGTCAGACAATGTCCCGTTGCCTTCTGTGCATTTGTGTGTGTGTGAGTGTGTGTGAGTGTGTGTGAGTGTGTGTGAGTGTGTGTGAGTGTGTGTGTGTGTGTGTGTGTGTGTGTGTGTGTGTGTGTGTGTGAGAGAGAGAGGGAGGGGGAGAGAGAGAGAGAGAGAGAGCTGGATGTTTTGAAAGGGAGCCCTTCTATGTAGGGGAGTTGACCGTGTCATAGCACGCATCTGCGAGCTTGAGAGTGATTGGGCCTGACAGCGCTCTGGTCGTCCCCGTCCCCGCGCCTCTCCGCTCTGCGCCTGATTATGGGGCTGTCGTGCCTCCCCTGCTTGTTGCTACGGTAAACACAGCCCTGCAGCCGCGGGGTTTGTGTTGCCTAAACACAACTGGCACCCGGACGGACGTCCCCAAGAAGCCCCCAGGGGACGTTGCTGCGGGTGCTGAGTGTGTCTGGCATACATGACGCGTCTGACACAGTTTTGCACCGAGCCTCCGCGTCCATCGCTCAGAGGGCTCCTCAGTAAGATGGCTGCTTTCTCATGCACGCTGGCCAGAAGCCGCTCACCACAACTTTTATGAAACTTTTCCATATTCCGTTTTTTTCCATGTCTCCCTAATTCCTTTCCTTTCTCTTTTCTCTCTACTGCTGTCTTTACCCTTGGCCTTATAGACTCCATTCATCTCCTCTCCTTTCCTCTTTTAATTTCGAAACATAAAATATGGACACCACACTAGAAGGTACAAGTACAAATGTTTCAAACTCAGCCCATCCTCAGTGTTCCCAGCTTAATCCTGAGACCAACTGTCTACTTATTATAATTCTGTCACTCTGTTTGTTACTGTGCAGTTTTTTTTTTCCTCTGTCCCTCACCCGCTTTCTCACCCTCCCCCTGCAACTGGTCTTGGTTCCCCGGTCACCGAGCCTCTCTGGTTCGATCAGGCTAATGGCTGTTTATTTTCTCAGCCGTGGGGAGTAGAGTGCTTTTTAATGAGCACTTTGATGAGCGCCTCCTTAATTAAGGGGTCGAGAGTGGGAGGATTCGTCGGCAGGAGGAGTCAAGGCAGCCTACCTCCCCCCACTCCATCTCCTTCCCTCTTTCTCCCTCTCTTTGCTTTTCTCTTTCCCTTTCTCTTTCTTTCTTTCTCTCTCTCTCTCTCTCTCTCTCTCTCTCTCTCTCCGATCCCACCCCCCCTTTCACCCTGTGTGGAGCCCCAAGGCTAATTGTTAACATGTTTCTACCCTGAACTGTAAAACAAATGTGCTACTGTGAGTGGAGCGCGTGCAGGGCACAGGGCCCTTCTTAAAACAGACCCTCGGTCTCCACCCCTCCGTCCCTCGGCATCGCACCTCCACCCTTCCGCTGCCGTCCAGGCTGCGCCTCTGCTCCGAACGCTTCAGTTTTAAGTACTCCAGTTCGGGGAATTGCGCCGCCCTATGAGACCCCTGGTCAACATTCAGGGCATACCAGCATCACGCAGCTGCCTGTGCCTGTGCTTTTCAAAGCTTCATTTTACGCACAAAGCACCATTGTTGCTCAGATTGAAGGATGGGTATGCTTAAACGAATGTTTTTTTTCTCCTAAGAACGGCTGTGGTAAAAGCATGGGGAAGGTGGCTTGCAACCGAATGATCATTGTTGTCACAGGGCCAGGTGACCAGTTCTGGAAAAGTCAGGGACATTGACAGCTCTTCAGGAATCTCTGAAGTCAAAATAAGTAATATTTTTGCTTCAGAAACCATGGCCAAAATAGTTTTTTTTGTTGTAATGGGGACAGACCACCAAGAATAGGGATTGTGCCTGGACAATTTGGGGCCACGGGGCCATGCTTTTTGCAGTACTTTCACTACCTAGGTTCTTTTAGGGTGTAAAGATGTACAGGAAGATATCTAGATGTCAGACTGAAAAAAGTGCAAGTCCTGTACTATAAGTTTGTACGATATAGTGTGTTTCATTTGCCTGATGAGATAACGTCACATCTGCGAAAAGCACTGAGAAAATAGCTTTATGCATTCCATTTGCCAACTGAGCAATTTGGGTGTCTTCTGTGTTGCTCCAAGATGTTTGGTTGGGAGTCCTAAAAATTGGAGGCAAACATTTTGCTACCTTTGGCTTCAGACCTCAGAAAAAATCTGCAAATGGAACACACAATTTGTCCCAGTTTAAAATGTTAGAATTAGAAATGCTAGCAATCAAAATCTGGTTAACGCTGGTGTTAATACTACTGATTTTTGTGAAGAAAAAAACTGTATGTATCTGTACTGATTTTGAGCTTCCCAGTTATGTGAAGGTCAGGCTAAGTGCAGGTCTTAGTTAGTAATGGCCCTGTCATGTTTCAATATGTGTCAGTCATCAATAATAATGAAGCTCATTTTGGGAAGACCTCCTCTAACACATGCACACCCGACATGAATCGAGAACATGTGCCTGCAAAGAAAGCCTACATTGTTTATAAACCCCATGTCTTTGTTGACTGTTCATCTTTTTTCAGTCTTACGCGAAAAAAAACAATGAAAAAAAAAATCTTGTTTTTCCAAAAATGTTCCCCGATACGTTTGCCAGATCATAAAATGAAGCAGCAAAGAGTGTTAGCAATTAAAGGATTCCATAGCAGAGGAGCACAAAGGAGGAAAATTACACATACACAGACATACCCAATCAAAACCGGACTGTTGCACGCCAAGGCAATAAATCCGCCCTCCCCCTCCCCCACCACCACCACCACTCTACAATCAGGGCAGGAAGCTCTGTGGGTGATTCTAATGGGCTTTCTGTGCGACAGGTATCTGTGTCTGTGCAGTTTAGCATAAATACACCACAGATGAGAGGGGGAGGGAGAAGGCGGGAGAAGGGGAATGGGTGGTTGGTTGGGGGTAGGGTGGGGGTGGGGGTGGGGGGTGTATCAACAAACATGGGAGAGGAAGTGGGCTGCAGGTGGGTAATTTTTAGTGTGGCAGTTACAACACTCTGAGCAATAAACAAGACCATGATCCTCCTTCAGTCACCACAAACTGAGAAACACACACACACACACACACACACACACACACACACACACACACACACACACACACACACACACACACACGGTATACTACACAGAGTATCCTCCTGTATTTGTCTTATGTTGAGAGGGAGAGTGGTTCAGTGTGACAATCACACTAGCTCTCCCTACACTGAATTCACTGATGGAAATATTAACTGTGTGAATGAGTAAGGCTTATTGTCTGCGTTGGGTGTTGTATGACGATTCAAGGGTTTGAGTTACACAGTGGCTTTTAAAGCACTCTTCTTTTCTGAAGTTCAATGTGAAAAATACTGCGAAGAGCATTACACTATCACTGTGCTACAGTGTTGTATGCAGTCCCATCACTAACATTTTATGTAGGAACAGTAACAGGAATATAAGAATCATGCCTGTAGTTGGTGTACTGTTGTCGTAACTCATTGTTTTTAGTTGCGTATTTATTCAGTTGTTGTCATTATTTATTTAGTCAATCAAAATGGTTTGAGCGAGCAAGGTTGTCTCTGTTTATAATAATAACCAACCTACTGTCTGTTCCAATACCACAATGATCAATCTAATTATTGTTGGTACACAACAAATGGATAGCCACATCAGGAATAGACACTGCATTGTGCAAAATAATAGAGACATGTGTTTAGACAATTGATTGTTATGCACAACATACAGTTTTGTTGTCCTCCTTAGATTTTAGGAATGTAAATGCATGGACAATAAATTACAACCTGTAACTCAAAAAGTGGGCATTTTTAAGTGCTCTCCCCTTAAACTTTCCAGGGAGGCTTTCAAAGGATCTTGTGTACCCACCATAATTTGGGCCATGGTCTCATGGTCTTTCCCCTCTCCTCCTCTCTTTAGCGTGGCCACAATATTTCCCATGTGCAGAGCGAGCCCTGCTCTACAGCCGGGAGATTGAGTGGCGTAATTACATGGTCATGAGCTCCCAAATGGAAAGCTCCCTCTTAATGCCGACTTCACCTCTCTCTCTCTCTCTTTCTCTCTCTCTTTCTTTGGGGGCCATGAGAAATAGTTTGTGTGTGTGTCAGTTTGTTTCTGTGTGTGTGTGTGTGTGTGTCAGTGTGTGTGTTAGTGTGTGTGTGTGTGTGTGTGTCAGTGTGTGTTTTTGTGTGTCAGTGTGTTTCTATATGTAAGTGTGTTTAAGTTTATAAGTCGCAAATGCATATCTCAAAAATTTACATTGGTGTTTTTTAACATTTATGAAAATCAGGATTTTCTTCTTTTTTTCCTTTCTTTACGTCTCCCTCTCTGTCTTTCTCTCCTTCACACACACAGACTCATTTTCTCTCTCTCTCTCTCTCTCTCTCTTTCTCTCTCTCTTACTCTCTCTCTCTCTCTCTCTCTCTCTCTCTCTCTCTCTCTCACTCACACACACACACACACACACACACACACACACACACACACACACAAATAATCTAATTCAGAATCACAAAAATAAGTCTCTTTGTGTGTGCCTGTGTGAATATGCTAAAAGGGAGCTGACGGGGTCATTAGGCCTCTTGGCCATACGGTCACCTGCAGGGCCTTAGGTGAAATAAATAAATAATGGCCAAAGTACCTGTCCTATTCCATTCAGTCTGAGGAATTCCTTATTATACAGAGCTATCGCTCCACTCCATCCATACATATACATTCCCCTTTCTGTCTCTGTATGCACGTGTGTGTGTGCGTGCGTGCGTGCGTGCGTGCGTGCGTGCGTGCGTGCGTGCGTGCGTGCGTGTGTGCGTGCGTGTATGTGTGCATGCGTGTGATTAAGTGTGTGTCTGAGCATCTATGTGTGGCTGCATGTGTGTGTGCATGGTGATAGAAATAGGCTTAGTGAGTGTAAAAGCAGACATGGGAGGGGTGTGGGTGCACTAGTACGGAGTGATGGATTTCTCCAGAGAGGAGAGCCGACAGGGTCTGCACACAGGGAGTCTGAGAGAGAGGGAGAGCCTTAGATCACGTTACCTTCTCTCAGATGTATGCCAGTGCTGCCAGGTCACCGCGGGGTACGGTGTCCCTCAAACCAACTAAACATCTATAACCATCTCATGCGTTCTCTCTCTTTGTTTCCTCTCCCTACCTCTGTCTCTTTCCCCTTCTCTGCTTTCCTCTCTCTCTGCCTCTCTCTGTCTCTCTCTCTCTTTTCTCTCTCTGTCTATCCACTGGCTTAGCCCCTTTTACTCCCTCTCTCTTTTCCTTACCCGTCTGCCATCTCTATTTTTTTTCTTTCTCTATCTCCTGTAGTGCCCATCATCTTTCCTTTATTTCTGTGCTTTTGTCCTGTTTCTGTGACTGTCTCTCTGTCTTATTTCCCCTTTCTCTTCCACTCCTGGAATTTACTGTCCACCTCCATCCGTCTCCATCATCTCTCACCATCTACCCCCCTTTGTCCGCCAGGGCAAGGTGGCCCAGACCGCCTGCATGTCGGCCTGCAAGCACCTCTCCACCTCCCTGCTCCAGCTGCTGCTGGAGGCCGATGTGCGGCAGGTATCCATGGGGGCACTGCAGCAGTTTAACGTGGACGTCAAGGAGTGCGAGCGTAAGTAGCTGTCAATCAGCCAGCAGACCACCCACACACATGCATACACTGATGCAGACACACTCATACACACACACAGACACATGCAGCATGTGCACATGTAACCGAGGTCTTCCTTTGCAGTCCAGTCCTTTGCAGTCTCGCCCTTTGCAGTCTCACAGCAACTCCGGTATGGGAGACAGACGCACTACCCAATGAGCTAAAAGCTGGGCTATTAGCTCAGCCAGTAGCATATCTTTTTGAGGTGTCAGGAGATAGGTTTACTAATGTGTACTAATGCCAAGCTGTGCTAGCTGGCATTTATTACACTCACCCCCCTAAACCTCCCTTCCATCCGGGTCACGGCACTACTCTAACCAAGGTGTTCTTGCGCAGTCCAGACCCAGTCTCTAACCCGTGACCTCACAGCAACACCAGTATGGTAAACAAACAGGCTACCAAGTGAGCTAAAAGCCAGGCTATTACCTTGGTCAGTAGCATATCTTTTTGAGATGTTGTGAGGGAGGTTTACTAACATTTTAATGCCAAGCTGTGCTAGCTGGCATCCATTAAACACACACACACTTCCTAGTCCTTCAGTCCCTCCATCTTCTCATTTCTTTCCTCTCTTTGTTTATTACAAATAACCCCGAGCCTTTTCACATTACTGTTTTTTCACCCCGGCTTCCCCATCCACCCACCCTCGTCCCGAGAGAGAGCAGAGGCCTGTAGGTCGTGGGGTTGAGAAGCTGTGTTCAGTCAGAGGCTCTGACGTCTGAGAAAGACGAGTGGAAAGGAGCTGCGGGCCATGGGCGTGAGGTGGGCCTGTCACCACCTCCTTTCAGGGGTCCCACCCAAGCGTCCACACCCCCCCCCCTCATCCACCTCCAGATACCTGCATGCTCCATGGAGCAGCTCCAGACGGCGGGGGTGGGTGGGTGGGTGGGTGGGGGGGGTGCTCCTTGAGGCTCAGAGCAAGAGAGGGGGGGAAGGACATCTCCTTGGCCGCCACAGCAGTCCTCATGACAGCATGCTGTCGCCCCGCCACTCCCACCGCTGACAGCCGTGGTAATAGATTTTCCCATAATGTCAGACAGTGGGCCTGGGGTGAATGGCAAAAGTTGCGGGGCGAGAATGTCTCATTGAATATCCTTGCTGTCGGCCTTCGTGCTGAGATCCGAGTCGTTGGAGCGGCCACGAGTTTGCTTTTAGGTAACCCATACTGTTAACTGGCGTATGGAGCGGGTCAGGGCCACGCTGTGCTGTGCTGCATGCCGTTTCTTCCACGTGCTCTGTTTTTCCAGCACATTACAATTTTCCCCCCTGAAAAAGAAAAAAAGAGATGGACATCACAAATTTCCCCTGAAAAAGAAAAAAAGATGGACATCACAAATTTCCCCCAAAAGAAATAGGAAAAAAAGAGATGGAAAGTTTTCAACAGCGAGACAATAGAAGTCGAAAGCATCCACAATGTGAAATCTGTAAGTGTTTTGTATTTGCACAATACAAAGCCCCCTTTCAGTTTTAAAGTATGACTGTCTGGATTTATTAACCTGGCGCAGTTAAGCATGCAGTGTGTGTGCAGGGAGATGATGAGTGGTAATCATTATGCTTTCTGTAACTGCATGGGCGCTTACAAGACTTACCAGGCAACCTTGCTGAAATTATTTTCACCCTCAGGTAGAGAAACAAACGAGTCCTTAGCATTAGGCCCTACAGCATAACCTAAGCCCTAAAAACAATCTTTCAATTTTTCAAAACAAGCTGACTTTATTAAATACAATCAAACCTTTTAAAGACTATAAACATTTTGATAAGACTGTAAAAGTCCTTTCGGTAATATGTCAGATTTTTATAAGGAGAGATTTTCTCTATTGTGTTCTGGGTTTTTGTCTCATTGCTAGTATTGAGAATTGGATATAAATATTATATTTGTTTAATTTTTTGCAACAAACCCTTTTGTTCTGTCCTATTTTCATAAGTGGGGAAAATATTGGCACACTAAAAGACTTAAGTTCATATTTAGGAATAATGCACAACATACAAACTTGTTTACTAAATTTCCAGTCAACATAATGAAGCCTCATAAACTGCCTTTAGGCAACCAGCAGAAAAGCATATCTTTTAGATAAAATCTATTGGTAATGGTGCTGTGTAAATGAATAAAATGTAATATTAAGGCGGACACACAGTACGCAATATACATAACAGTATCACAGCTATTTGTCTTCTCTGATATTTATATATTCTCTGATATTATCCAGTTTATGTCACTGCGGTTGTGTTTCACTCCAGAGGCTTAGTTCATAGTCTGCTCTTCCAGAAAGGTTGGTAAGTGCAGTTTTATTGGATGTCCACAGGGGGTGCTGTGACTCAGTCTTTCCCCCCCTGACTTGTGGCACCATTCCTGATTCTCACTTGCTTATTGTCTCTTTGAACTCCTCATGGAATGCCGGTCCCCCCATCAAGTGCAAGAAGGACAGGATAGCTGGGCAGGGACAAGGGGAGAGGGAGAGGGAGAGCGAGTAATGAGAAGAGAAAGCGACGGAGAAGAAAAAAAAATGATGCTGGCTCCTTAATAGTTTGCTCCCCAAAGTCAGCTCCAGGTTGTGCAGTGGTTGGAAAGTCTAGTAAGCGCGAGATGTGACATGGCATGGAGCAGGAGCCACAAAAGGATGGGACGACACTGTTGTGCGCTGTTTTTTATTGAATGTGATGAGATGCGATCTGACAGAAGCGTCACGTGAACCCCGATTGCCATCTGGCCCCTAGGGGCCCCCCAACCCTGTGGCAAATACCAAGCGGGCACTTTCATCTCGGCAAGGCCCAAGGAGATGTGCAAGGTTGGCAGGAGGATGGGGGGGATGGAGGGGTGGGATGGGGGCGGGGGTGGACTGGGGAGTTGGCGTGGTCCTCCCGGGGTCAGGACTAGAGATGGCAGGCGTGTAATCCTCCCCGAGAGTGCAGAAAAGCGCACAGCGTCCAGGGGTGAAAGGGATCTCGCCTCGCTCGGCGCGTTTTGTCTCTGCATGTCAAAACCGTTCCCCTCTTTTCACGAGGGGGCGAAAACTCCCTTGTTTATGACTCTCCTTCCAAATGAGGGGGCTAGGGACAGCCAGAGAGGGAGAGAGAGAGAGAGGGGGGAGAAGGAAAAGAGGGAAGAGAGAGAGAGAGCGAGCAAAGTGGCCTTGCATCCAACCACAACAGCCCCCCTCTCGGCGCTCACCTCATCCCGTCCCGTGCCGCCACCTCGGGACAAGCGGCCCCATGGGAATGATGTGTACAAAGGCAATGCTGGGTTATTGGGGGAAAAGGCAGGAACCTCAACCCCTCGACACGTAATCTCTCTCTTTCTCTGTCGCTCTGTATCTCTCTCTCTCTTTCTCTCTCTCTCTTGCTTTCTCTCTCTCTCTGGCTTTCTCTCTCTCTCTCTTTCTCATCCACGCCCTGTCTTTTCCTAACTTTGAGCAGGATTAATGGCTATTTGATGATGATTTTTTTTTTGTCCATTTACTTTTTTTACTCTTTTGGCCCCTTCATTCGGATGGACTTCACAAAGCCCCTTGTGACAAGAGCCGGAGAGACGTGGTGACACTTCTGCAAGGGGGCAGCCCCCGACACCACACCCCCACCCCCCAAACACCCACAACCCCCACGCCACCACCACCGCCACCAATCTCACATCCCGCTCCCCTTTTTCTCGGCAAGCTCCACCATCCCACACTAAAACCTCCAAAAGCCTCCAGCACCTCCACCCCTTCCCAACGCTGTACCCCCCCAAACACACACACACACACACCACCCCAACCCAACCCCCCCGAACCTCCCCCTGTCCTCCCCTTGTCCTGGCTGTCATCCGTCTGCCAATCTCCAGCTCCATGGCCAATTCGCTGCTCTCTTTATCCCCCTCTCTTTCCCACAGGGTTTGCCAGGGCGGGCCCGGTGCCTGGCTTCCAGGGAGACACACTGCTGCTCGCCTTCATCGACTTGAGACAAGTAGGTCTTTGTTGTTTTTTACCCCCTTTTCTCCTCTCTTTCTCTCTTGCTCTCTGTCTTTTCTTTTTTTCGCTTATTCTTCCTTCCCCCTTTCTTCTGTTTTTTTTTGTTTTTTTTTTTGCTCCTGTTTACCCCACATGCTACATACCCCCACCAACATCCCTCAAGAAAAGCAACCCCCCCCCTGTCCTCCCCTCTATTCCCCTCTGTCCCTATTGCCCTGGCCCTCTAAAACCTCAACCCCAGCCTCTGGATTTATTTCTCCTTTCTTCTCTCCCTTTTTTCTCCTTTTCTCTCTCTGTCGTGTTATCTGTGTTCATCAGTGTGGCTTTTGCCCCAAACTGTCTCAGACGAACTGTGTGGGCCCATGCTTAAGTAGAAGGTTGCATGTTGACACGTAAGTGTGCTGTGTTTCGCTTTTCGTCGGTGATGTCAGTGTCACCCGGAAACTCAGGAGGTACTGAGCACTTTGTTGTTTTAGGATGCCGCAAGACGCATCTGTCACAGTTTAAGGTTTGAGGGGATGCATTTACTGTACCGCTTCCCCAGTGCTGTGTGAGTCAAAGGGTGGTCGGTCTTAGCCACACGTTCCTTCATGGTTGCCCCACAAACCAACAAAATGCCCCCCCCCCCCCCCCCCCTTCATGCCTGTTTCCCGTCCTCCAGGACATGTTTATATATCTGCATCGTTTAGGCTCTTTTCATCTCCTTTTGGTTAAAAACAAGATGGATGTTTGTGGATATGCGTTGAGAGAAACGATGAGAGTGTGTGGTGAAATATGCAGCAGCCTACTGTGGATGGGAAAGTCATGATATTGGAGGGTGGGTATGGGTGTATGTATTTGTGTGATCCCTCCCCCCGCCTTCTCATCACTAGCCCCCCCCCCCCAATACAGAGCAAATCTACCCCCCTACACCAAATCTACCCCCCTCCATACAGACCAAATTTACCCCCCCCTCCCTCTCCTTTGCAAAGCAGTGTGGCCAACCTGGGCGGGTGTCAGTGCTGAAGCAGAGGATGACGGATGGGCTTGATGCAGGAGGAGGCCAGGATGAATGAGGTGACAGACAGTGACGGATGGCTCTTTCTTCCTCTAAGACAATCCCGTTTTGTCCAGCTTGACACCATGATGCAGTGCCACTTGTTTTCCATGCTGCCTTTCTTAAAACTTGACTTCACTGAAGGAATTGGGGATTGGGGATGGGGGGTGTTTGTGAGACTTGTCTGGTTTTCGCTTTGTTTCTTGCAAAAAAAAGAGGAGACCAAAAGCAAGAGATCGACGGTGGGAGGGAAACAAACAGAGAGACAGAGTGTGAGAGAGAGGAACAATGTGTTCCCAAATTTCATTCATGAATTTGGGCTTTCTGTTATATATTTTCTTCTTTAAATTGACGGAGCCACACTGGTCTTATTTTCAACATGTCACATTTGTGACAATAAATGTCATATCAGAGAAGGGCAGGCGACACGCACAGACTTTGATCCACCCAGTCGGCCCTCCTCACTCCCCGCCCCATCGTGGCTCTTTCTCGCATTGGCTGGAGTCAGAACTGTACGCTTGACCCAGGTGCACCTCTGCGAGACCGGTTCTGAAAGGACCCGATAAATCACCCTGATGGCTCCCATTTGTGTCCCGGCCTCCCTGGGGTCCTGGGATGGAGCTGGGGGGTCAGCAGGCATTCTTACACATGAGACAAGAGAGAGAACAGTCCGGAAGCAGCAAGGGTGTCGAAGAAGGCGGAATGGGGGGGTGGCGGGTTTTGAAGATGGGGGAAAGAGAGAGAGAGGGCGTCTTCTGTCTTTCGCTCTTCTGTCTTTCAGTCTTTCATTCCGCCCCTCGCATCCTTCTTTTTGCCCCCTCTCCCCCCTCCACCACACTGAAAGGGAAAGCTTGCCCTCGCCCCTCTCTCTGCTGTCAGTCACTTCAATGGGATGTCAGGGAAAAGGTGGCTGGGCCAGGGGTGGGTGGGATGACTGATGAGACAGTGCTGTGGCATGCTCTATGGCATACTGTTGTCTCCGAGGTGTGGGAGATTGAGACATGTGAGAGATAAGTGAAAAGAGACGGACGGACAAGATAAACTGGCCTGGGAGAAGAGGCGGAATGATTCCCTTCTGTCACAAAAAAAGAATGAGGGGAAAAAACGGGGCCAGACAGTGAGAGGGAGAGAATGACCAAGAAAAAAAATATGACAATAGTGTGGGCACCGAGAGGAACTGATTGATGTGCAGGCGTGTGAGAGCGATATAGAGAGATGGGGAGAGAGAGAGACAGAGAGGGACTGTGAGAGTGACAGACAGACAGACAGAGAGAGAGAGAAGCTCGTGGTTCTGGGGTGTGTAATGTGTAGTGGCTGTTCTGCTTTATTGATTGATATGCAGAGTGTGAGACTGAGTGATGGAGAGAGAAAGAGGGAGGCTGGTGGGTCTGGACTGGAGCATGTAGTGGCTATCCTGCTATATTTAGTGTAGTGGGAGGCAGTGGTGGTGGGAACCCTTGGCTGGCCTTGCAGCGTGGGAGTCCTGCCGGTCGCTGCGGTGTGGCGGGCCCCCCGCTGGAGTTGCTCTCTCCCAGCCACAGCCGGCCTCAACTCTGCCCTGGATCCTCCACATACCCACATTCCTTGAGAGGGGGAGGTGTCGGAGTGGTGTTTGTGCGTGTGCGTGTGTGTGTGAGTGTGTGTGTGTGTGTGTGTGTGTAGTTTTGAGGAGGTGTAGTGGGGGAGTTGGCTCCGGGGGTGATACGTGACTGGACAGTTTTTCTAGTTTCTAGGTTGACATCGCGGTGGAAGGCCGGCCTGCGGTTTCCTCCGTGTTGTGCCGAGGCCATGTTTGTTGTCTGTTGTGCTGTTGCCGGTGTTGCGTTTCAGGAAATTCTTGCACAGCTGTCCCGGGATGGCTGGTGCAATCCCTCACTGACAGACAGACAGACAGACAAGACGGAAAGGGCCTCAGGCCCTGAAGCCTTGGACTAAAGTCATTTGGCAGCCCAGCGCAGGTGTCACTCAGCTGGGCCGACTCCAGGTCACTCACATCCATCCAGGCCTCAGGGCTCAGAGAGGAGCCAATGGCTTCCACAGATGTAGAGGGATTGAGGTTTGGTTGTAGCACATGGTCTCAAGTCTGCTAAAGGACATCCCCCAACAACACACGCACACACACACATGCAAGCACACACACACACACACACACATGCAAGCACACACACACACACACACACATGCACACATGCGCACACACACACACACACACACACACACACACGCACACGCGCACACACACACACACACAGACGCTGTGCAGGGGGCAGTGAAGGGGGGTCAGTCTGCTGTTTGAAGCCACGAGGCGGCTACACATTCCTGTGGGCTCTCCGCAGGCATTATCCAAGAATTCCTCAGAGGCTTCCGAGAGGTTCAAGTGGAAAATACATTTTCCATCTCCTCCTCCACCTCAGCAGTGCTCTTGTCCACTCTGTGTTGTGTGTGTGTGCATGTGTGTGTGCGCGTGCGTGCGCGCGCCTGTGTGTGCGCCTGTGTGTGCGCCTGTGTGTGTGTGTGTGTGTGTGTGTGTGTGTGTGTGTGTGTGTGCATGTCAAGGGACTCATCCAGTCTTTCCTTCCCTCTGTTTCTTCACCCCCATTCCACCACCACCATCTCTCTCTCTCTCCCTCCCTCTCCCTCCATCTCTCCATTTCTTCTCTAATGCCCATCCCAGTGGACTTTGGATGAGCTGCTGGTCTTTGGCATAAGTGTTCTGCAGACATGGGCCTCATCACCTACTTTTCTTCCCTCCATTTTCTCTCCCTCTATCTTAATACCCTCAATCCATCTCAGCTCTCGCCAGCGCTCTGGCATTCTCTCTGTCGAACTCACTTATTGGATGTTGCCAGGGCTTTTTCTGTTTAATAACACAAAATCTCTTAGCATTATAGTGATTTTTCTACTTGTGTTGTTTAATAGGGGCCGAGTGATTATTTTGGTCTTATTCAATATTTATTCTCTCTCTGTCTTTCTTTCTCCTTTCTTTCTTATTCTCTCTCTGTCTCTCCTTCTGTCTGTGTGGGTGCGTGTGTGTCAACATATAGAGTTACTTCCAGACTCTTCAGAAACCACCATGAAAGTATGTGTTCTGGGCTTGAGAGGTAGGGTACAGGTTAGACAGCAAGAAGTTGAAACTTTCCTCTCAAAGAGGGGGGCAATGCATGTCGGGTAGGCAGCGCCAGCGCAGGGAATATTTTTGCCTTACCTCCTCCCCCTGTCCAAAACCCAGAGTGGTCCATTTTTCTGATGCCGCCAGGGAATCCAGAGAATGTTCCAGCCAGAGAATTTATACACTTCTGCCCTCGCTAATTGGAGTCCTGTGTCAGACCCAAAAACGTGTCTAGTGGTATTGAGTCTCGCTTGTTTGGTTATTGTGGTGGGGGGTGGGTTTTTGGTTGGGTGGGGGGGGGGCAATACTGAAGACAGGCCAACGTGGGGAGAAGCTCTTATTTTCTGTATTCTCTCTGTATTCCTGGAGTGAAGAGCAGCTGAGGAGAGATGAGCGAAAAAGACAAAGACGCGGGGGTGCAGTGCTACAGTGGTTACAGCACCCGACCATGAATAGGCATTTGACCATGGGGACCTAGGTTCGAATACAGCCTGCGGTCATTTCCCAATCCTTCCCCATCTCTGTCTCTCCCACTTACTTCCTGTCACCACCTTCACTGTCCTATCTAAATAAAGCCATAAAAAGGCCAAAAAAATACTTAAAAACAAAAAGACAAAGACACACGAGCTCGCACAGGCCTGTTTTTGCAGACTCGCTCACCCAGAGGTCTGTTTAAGCTTGTTTCCACTGGGGAGGGTTTCAGTGAATTTTTCATCCCTTTTGCATTTTTTGCGTGTGTTCATTATTTGCCAGTTTCGGAATGGATGATCTTCCAGAAAGTTTAACAACAGAGTACTTACCTGGGGGTAGGTACTCCGTTCGGCCCTGAAAAGTTCAGCTTGTAGCTTGTGGTAAACTCGATGCTGATAGGCTGTTGTCATTTTACTTTCAGCTGTTGTTAAAGATGATCTGAAAATCACGGTCTTGAAAATATTTTTTCTAATCAGACAAAATTAATTTCTCACAACAGACAGCGTTCATTACAAATCCAGTTGTCCATGTAACTATCTTTTCCCTAAACTTAGAGGTTGGTTTGAAGAAAGACTGTTGTTATCTTCAGATTAGCAAAGTAATTTAGCATGCTAGCAGGCTGTTACGCTTTATATAGTGTATTTACTGTCAAACTCTGAGTTGTAGGAGAGCTTGTTTTGGCTGTTTCCATGATAAAGCATTTCACTGCTTGCTATATGACACACAACTATTTCCTCAGACAATGAATTACCTTTTTAAAGCATGTTTATTTGGCTAACTTGAGACTCCTAATCCTGTTGTCCTAACGTCACTCGGGAGCATATCAATGTTCCCCGGGTCCTATGTTCCCCGGTATTGGGGAACATAGGACCCTCTTTCCAAAAAAGGGTCCGATGTTCCCCAGGTCCTATGTTCCCCGTTCAAACACACCTCTGGTAAGATGCGCAAGCGATGCTTGTTCAATGGCTACTTTTAAACGTTGCAATATGCTCGAATAAAACAAATGCTTTCCCAGACTTGACTTAGTTGTAGCCATCAACTCCAGTCTAATCTGGAAAGCGCACAGCACAGCGGGTATTTGCGCGTCTTATTGGAGAGGCGTCGTGGCGAGCAGATCATTTCTGCTTCGGTTTTGGGAAGTTCTCTTCATTTCCCTATCGTTTTATTAAGAATGAATTATAGATTGCTATACATTTGAATTATGTAGGCTATTGTATGCCCGCGTGCTGCAACAGCTGGCTGTGTTTGTTTAGCCGAGTCTGCATGGCTGCAGCCTCAGGATTGTCGTTGTCTTTGAACTTGGCTTGTCATTGTTGATTCTGAATTTACACGATGTGAAGGAGGTGATCTAAAATAGCCTTTGGTTGACCTGTCGGAAGGGTGGGTTTCATTTTATTGGAACAAAGAGATCTAAGTATTGGGCTGTAGACCCAAAGGGAAAATGTCGGATTATTGACATTGTCAAATCAAATGGGCTTCGGAGAAACAGTCCCCGTGTGTCGGAGCCTTGTCACCAAATTGTCTCCAAATAAAAAAAAGCTAAGATCGGTGCCTACATACAACAACAATACATTGTCTGAATAAAATTAAGGCATGTGACGAAACAGTGGCGAACAAACAAACCCTCTTTCCTTTTTTGGACACCGGGGAACATAGGACCCGGGGAACATAGGGATGACCCCTGTCACTCATAACATCTAATCTTATGAAACATATTAGACATAAATGGGCTAATACTGCTGGAAACTCAAAATAAATAGGAACACTAACCACAAGGTTTTAGGATTTATCCAGTTTAATCCACGAATCAACACAGATACAAGCCTGCAGTCAGTCATGTTCACTGCTCTGAGACACAAAGTTTTCCTTTTTTTTGCGTGGGGTCTGTTGTAGTGTAGACACGCAGGGTGAGAGGACCATGCAAACAACATTCCCTGTAATCTTCCCTCTCCCCGAATTACCGTCAGAACTTTCCCTAATGGAAACACGCCTTTTGACAGCTAATGTTGGCCCATGGATTAATCCAACAGGATTAACCTTTGAGGAACGGCACCTCTTGAAAAGGCCCTGGGGGGCCAGCACAGCGATGAGCTCTCAGTCACAGTCTCTAGTTAGCTGGACTTCACTCAGAAAATCTGCCTGCTGGCTTGGTCTGGGTTTCACTTGTGAAAGTTGGGACCTGTTGGTCATTATAAATAAGCTTATAAAACACCACATTACTCTTGCATACACTTCTCTTTCTCGCTCTCTTTTTTTCTCTCTCCCTCTCGCTTTCTCACACACATATACACACACACACACACACACACACACACACATACACAAACAGAAATCCTATTTATCATACAGTATGGTGCATATGCATGTACCATGTAAGAGTCTGGCCTTACCTGGTGAATCAGCTGTGAAATCAAGAGTACAGGACTATCAAAACCAGTTGCTTTCTTAAATTGTGTGATGAAGTACAGTGCAAACCAGTCACAGAGAAACGCTGCCATGTTACATATTTTTCTAGTCATCATTTCATTAAATCCTTCTTGGCAACAGTGTTTGAGAAAAAGAGTTGATGCAGTTTGGCCATACAGGAAAAATGTGATTTATTCCAATCAAGATCTGATTATATTTGAACATGTTTCATTATTAATCATAAAAGTATTTGAGGTCTGTGTGCTTGGCTGTAGCTGCTAGACAAAACAGTGACCCACTGGTATTCAGAAAGTATATTAAAAGGTGTCATTGATATTAACAGTACTTTTTGGCTTGTCTGGATATGTTCTGAACACTGCAAACATGACTTGCACCTACATTGTTTGCCATCATGTCTGCTTGTCTTAATAAAATGTTAAGTTAGAAAACAATGTGTTGTCAATGGCATAGCTTTGGCCACTAACCAGTAAATGATTTTGCAAGACTGAGAGACTTGATACCAATTAGAGGTCACACACAGCCAGCACGTACATTCTCTATACTTGTTTTTCCCCCATCCCACCAAATACTGTTAAAAAGTTTGTGTGTGTGTGTGTGTATGAGTACATGTATGTGTACGTGTATGTGTACATGTATGTATACGTGTATGTGTGCAAGCAGTGTTAAAAGTGTATGCATTTTATTTTATTAGTTTATTATGGTTATGAACTTGAAGGACCATACATATTTGTAATATACTGTGGCTGCTTTTCAGAATGCCCCTAACTTGTTTGTGTTTTATTCTCATTTGTCATCTGTCGCCCTGTTTTCTTGGTTTCAGTCTCTGAATGCGAATGTGAAATTGAATTTGTTTATGGTTTGGGAATGTTTTGGGCTTCAGTCCAAAAATCGCTTTTATAAAAAGTGGTTCTGGAAAAAGGGGGAACATTTAAGGAACTGCTTGCAAACAAGATCAACCAACTGAAAACAGACAGACTCACAAAGGGCAGTCTCATGCTCTCACTCAAACGTAGAATCAGACATGCCTTCTTGTTCACATTCTTACACCGCCTCGTCATAGAAACAAAACTTCTGCCTTCGGTTTCGTGTTGGTGTTTCTTGGCACATATCATCAGTGCTGACTCTTGCTTCACTTTTATTTTCAAAGGTTCCCGATACACTTGCTTGCATGGGTGTTTCCAGTCGGACATGTTCCGACCAATCTCGCAGGCCATTAATTCACCCAGGCAGGAGACTCTGTCTCCACGGGGCCATCTGCTATGTCGCAACAGCCAGGGTTTTGCTTTCTATGATGAGCGCCCCACCCCACCCCCTCTATCCTTCCACCAGCCCCCTCCCCCCTGCTTTCAGAGCTCCCTGCGTGGAGACGCAGGAGAAAAACTCAGGGGTTTCCACAGGCTGGTGTTTTTGTGTTCGGCTCCGCGCACATGTGTCGGTGATGGTTGATGAGAAATGGTTGAGGGATCTCCAAACCAGTGTCTTCCCAGCATATGTGAGCAGGCTGCCAGCCACTGAGTCGGAAACAGCGCATGGAGAGGGAATGTGTTTGTATGTGTGGGTGTTTGCTAATCAAGGGCGGATATGGTCACAGCAAGGGTTTGGCACTTTACTCGTAATTTCAATCCATACCCTCACTTCCACTGGGACCAAAGGTTCAGTGAGAATATGCAAGCATGTTGTGTTAAAATGAAAGTACCGTTACATAACATGCCAGTAACTGTAAATCTTTCAGTAGAAGGTGCGCTACTGTGATAAGGACTGTGATCACTGCAGAAACTCTTTTCCTCCCTTGTAGCCTGGCCAGTGCTCTTAGTGAGGACAGACACAAAGTGGGCCTGTGAAAGACACTGAAATGAAATTGATGATGCTTTTGAGCAAGAATAGAGAGAGAAGAGAGAGAGAGAGAGAGAGAAAGAAAAGCAGAGAAAGAAAAGGCGTATGAAGGACGGAGAGTGATTTTGGATTTGCTGTCCGGACCTCCTGAAAAAGCGAAAGAGGAGACGAGACGAGACTCTCTCTTGCGCTGCCATCTTTCCATTCACCGGCAGACAGTCCGTGACGGTCCCATGGTTGGACTCTTCCTCTCGGATAACCTTGGACTGATGGGTGTGTGTGTCTGTGTGTGTCTGTGTGTGTCTGTGTGTGTCTGTGTGTGTGTGTCTCAGAGGAAGAGACAGACAGTGTGCGTTGCAAGCTTTTGTCATTAGATTCCTGTGTGCAATTCAGTTGTGTGTGTGTGTGTGTGTGTGTGTGTGTGTATGTGTGTGTGTGTGTGTATGTGTGCGTTTGTGTGTGAGCGTGGTCTTTTGCTTGCGTGTGTGAGCGAGAGACTGGAGAAAAGCAAGTGGGAAAGAGAGGCAGCCTATGTAAGACTCATTTAAGCCCTGTCACTGGCCTTTCGCAGACAGTGTGATGCCCTCTTGTATGGAGTCAGTAGGGGTGTATAGACTTTGGGGCTGGGGGGCTGACATCTCTTTTATGGCCCACAGTGTCTGATTGAGCTCCCTCCGGGCAGTGTCTGTGTGTGCGCTTTCTTCTCCACGCCGTACCATGGCACTCGGAGAATCGTCTTGAATTCGTCCGCCGTGGTCACGCTGTTTGGAATGACCAACACTGACCCCGCTTCTCACACCCTCCGTCTGTTTGTCCCTGTGCCCTCTTCCTCCTCCCTACTCTCCTCCTCTATCCCCTTGTTTTTTCCCTCTTTCTCCATCCCCAGGCAGAAGGGACAACGTGACAAACTGAGGAATCTGCCATTTGGACCAAAATTGTCCGGCTCTTAAAATCTGGGAATGTATGCTCAGATATCTATCCGCATGGATACGTAGCTGAAATAAGAATGTATAGGGGTATGTCTGTATCTCTCTTGTCTTTTCGTCTCTCTCTGTCTCTCTCTCCTGCGTGTGCTCTCTCTCTCGCTCTCTCTCTCGCTCTCTCTCTCGCTCTCTCTCTCTCGCTCTCTCTCTCTCGCTCTCGCGCTCTCTCTCTCTCGCTCTCTTTCGCTCTCTTTCTCGCTCTCTCTCACTCTCTCTGTTTCTCTCTCCCTCTCTCCCTTTATTTCTCTCTCTCTCTTTCTCCATCTCGGTGTCTCTCTCTTTGTCTCTCTCTCCATGTGTTTGTGTGTGGTGTGTATAATTGTGTGTGGCCTGTGGGTCCACCTCTTTAGCGATGCTGGAGGTTTGGCTGGTTCCATCCATGTTAGAGTGCATAAATAATATACGTGTAGAGGTGGTAAACCACACACCACACATATGGACACACACACACTCACACATTGCATAACATTATATTTAGCAAGCCATTTTATTCACTTACAGTCTTGACTTACAGCTGAATACAATAAAACTACAGCAACTGTACTTATAGGAGCTGAGAACATGATAAAAAGTGCAGTCCTAGCTCTACTAAAGGGATACGTGTACATGGGAACAGGTAGAGAAGTGCAGGTAGGGTTGAGTTAGAGGATTTGGGACCAAGTTGTTACCCTAGGAGCTGCTCTTGAAATTAAGAGATGGGTTTTCAAGAGTTTTCTCTCTCTCTCTCACACACTCTCTCTCTCTCTCTCTCTCTCTCACACACACACTCTCTCTCTCTCTCTCTCTCTCTCTCTCTCTCTCTCAAACACACACACACACACACACACACACACACACACTCACTCACAAGGACAAAGAGAGAGTGGTAATATAGAAGACATAATATGTGCAGGGTGATCAGAGTGTAGTGGTGCCATGGCCTGCTGAGCGGAGCTGATGGACTTTACAGATCTCTATGCCTGGAAAGCACCGAACACATAGCAGCCCCAGCAGAGGAGTCAGGCTGGGGAGAACTCTTCCATACTCTTTCTCTCTCTTCTCTTTCTCTCTCTTCTCTTCTCCTCTCCTCTCCTCTGCTCTGTGTTCTCCCTCCTCAGGGTGTGTTTGGTGAGGGTGTGCACCTGGGGGATTTAGTCTATGTAGTAATTTTTTTTTTGGTTTTGGTTTTTGTTTGCCTGTGACCTGCAGCAGAAATGAAAGGTG
>CM059284.1:27944625-27949625 GCA_030347295.1 Setipinna tenuifilis
CATACTGTTAGATGAAAAGTTTGAAATCAAACCTCCCCCAATAAAGATAATACCTTTTGATTTACGCCAATACACACAGCGCTAAAGGTGGCTAAAGGTGTGTGTGTGTGTGTGTGTGTGTGTGTGTGAGAGAGAGAGAGTGTGTGCGAGTGAGTGAGCGCATGTGTTTGTTTGTGTGTGTGTGTTTGGTGATGGTGTGTGGTGTTTCTGTTATGATAAGGATATTTATTTTCTTCCACTTCCAGTCTTTCTATTTTTGTAGTGTTTTGTCACCCTGTCTGCCTCTACCCAACCGCCATGACCCCACTCTTTAGTGATTTGTATCAGCCTCTGCCAGATTCCCAGTAATTCTGCCATAAACACCTGCAGTAGCATAAACGCCAACAGTAGAAGTTCCACGCTGAGGTTCTGATCAGTGATGGTACCGAAGGAGATGTTAGTCACTGCCATATCAACAGTCTCATCATTCCGCCTACACAACATTACATCACCCTTAGCAGTCTCTTTTTATCTAAAGTGACCTACAGTGTTTACAGTGACTCCCACGGGTGGCTAGGGAGGTAAAAATGATTAATCATATTACTCATGAATTGTTTTTGTTCCTAATAGTCCCTGGCATTGTTTTTATTTTTGTTCTCCAGATGGTATTAATGGAAGGTAATTAATGAACTGTCTATGGTCCCATATATTCCTATAATTTAATTTAATCGTGTAATTTTAAGCCCAAGTCTAATTTAACTGTTCTATTGGGACAGTGTAGTGGAATGGATTAGTGTTGTTAAGGTTAGCCTGGGCACGCCCATACTTCCTGTGCCGCTGCATTTGCATTTCGCATGCAAGTCAGTCTGGCCAAGCTGCCTGTCTACACCGTTTCTACATTAACAGAGAAACTGGGACCAATGAAAATCTAGCATTTCAAAAAGGCAATGACGCGGTAGTTTAGCGACTGGAAATCTACCTCAGTCACTGTCAACATGGCGAACGTGGAGCAACGGCAAGATTTCAATGCAGCTGTAGCTGCTGTTTTGGAAGAATTCAAAGAGAAGTTCTCTCTGAAAATAGAGCAAAGGTCAGCCCTTGAAGCATTCCTTACAAGAAAGGACGTATAGTTACACATCGATTGCAAATTCGATCAGATTTACCGATCTCCTGACAGATAGTCAACTCGATGTTTTTAAATCTGTCAGCGATGGTCTGAGGCTGTTTGCGTTTTTCAAATATCAATGTTGAATGAAAATAAACACCAGCCACTCTCATGTTGACCTCACAAGTCCGACAAAAATCACTTAACTCCATTTCTATGTACCTACGGGCTACTACTACTTCTTCTTGTTTGTATCAAGCAGTTTCCGTCGCTGCGTATACGTCAGAGGACAGAGGGGTGTGATTGGTTGAAGCTTCGTCCAGTAGCAAACACAGGCATTTCACACACGTGGGTTAAGCCCGCCCTCTGAGAAATGGGTTTACAACACAGCTTGGCCAGACCAATGTTCGCAGAGCATTGATAAGTCGCGTTAGCCAGGCTAGTTAAAGTGGCTGTCTTGGCTATAAAGCACTAGTAGAAACACTGCACATGTAATGATCCATCTTATAGGTCATCTTAGAACTAACCACGCTGCGTCTATCTGCTGCTGGTCCTGTGAAGGTGTCTGGTTAGTTAGCAGGCCTTACAGTGGCCCTCACCCACTGCTTTAACAGCAGCCCACTGAAGTAGTTAAACCGTGGAGAAAATGTGTGACTACGCCTAATTGCACGCACGCACGCACGCACACACACACACACACACACACACACTCATTCACTTACTCACACACTCACTTACTCACACACTCTCTCTCTCACTCCCTCACACACACACTCACACACATGCACTTGCACATATATGCTTTTGCTCTCTCTTTTGCTCTCTCTCTCTCTCTCTCACTCTCTCTCTCTCTCTCTCTCACTCACATGCACACATTCTCACACGCAAATATGCTCCCCCACTCTGACCGCTGCATCACACTACTGCCCTGGCAGTCAACTGGGCCCTTGTCTCTCGGTGTGCGAGGACAGGAAGGTGAGGGAGAGGATAGCCGTGGCCCCCGAGGGAGAGCGGGGCCCCTCCTGCGCCCCGCTCGTGATGTGGGTCAGCGGCCCAGTGCGGAGACGGCCGATCAGCTCAGCGTCAGCCTGATAGGAGAACAATAACCCCTCACCGCAACCAACACCGGAACCCGCCCCCCCCGTTCCCCTGTCAGCCTGACGGACACTCAGAGTTCACACACAAGCACACTCGTACACAGACATGCGCAAACACACACACACACACACACACCACATGTACAGTACAGTCCACACATGCACGCATACACACACACACACACACATACACACACACACACGGCCATAGACACACACTCCTTTTGCTCGGTCAAATGTACATGCGTGTTCTCACACAGGCAGACATTTATCAGCCACATGTCAGGCCATATTTCAGTGGCTACGCTTTTCCCTTTTTGATTTTGCTGTTCTACCCCTAACTGCCCCCCAACTGAACTGGTTTGTCTGTGTGATGACGTGTTAGCTCCTGGTGCTTTGTGCTTGAGCTGCTGTGACCTTTGGGAAACACTGTCTATTCCACTGTTGCCATGATGAGGACTCCCTCACTCACGACCAGAGGTGTCAATCCCAGGTTCAGAAAGTAAAAACCCTGCCACGTTTTCATTCTAACACAGGTGTGTGTTTGTTTGTGTGTGTGTGTGTGTGTGTGTGTGTGGTGGAGTTTGGCTGTTTGATTTCCATTAGAGCGCTCAGATGGAGACAAACAGAAGCTCGGAGCACTTGTGAGAGGAGATATAACCCCCTGCACGATAACTTCTGACCCCGGCCTGGTCGCCAGGTCACCCCCTGTTAGCTGAAGGGTGACAGGACCTGCCAGGGAGCCCTCTTCCTCTTCCCCTGTGCGCCCGCTTGCTGATAGCGCTTATCAGCACCCTCCTACCAGACGGCAGCCGTGCCCGCTGAGTGATGCCTCTTTGCGCTCTCACACGCTTCCCTCCTTTCTCTCTCTCTGCTCTCTGACAAATGCACAAGCCCAGAATCTGCCTTTTCTTTTTATATTCACACATTCTTTTTCGGTCATATGTTATTTTGTTTGTTTTTTTGTTTGTATTTTTCTTTTTTTCTTTTTCTTCCTTTCATTTATCTCTTTCTTTTTTATTTTCTTTCTTTTTTTGCCCTCTCTTTTTCCCTTCTTTTTTGTGTTTTTCTTTCTGTCTTTCTTTTTCTCCCTGGCACCTTTTGACTTTCTTTCTATTACCTCTGACCCTTCTGACGGTGTGGTTATCTGTAGTGTCATGCCAGTGATAAGATTATTCCACCGCCTCTCTCACACACACACACACATACACACAGACCAGAGCAGATCTGCCAGGACCTCCTACACAGGCCCTCCTAGATGTAGGTCTGACCCAGGCCCAGGCGCCCGAATAGGTGTGTCACAATATCGCACTCGCTGATTCCCACAGATCGTCAGGAAGAAGTCATGTGTGCCTGTGTCTGTTTTTGTGTGTCAGTTTGTTCATGTTTCTCTTACTGATCTCTCTGTGATCTCTCTACTGATCTTTTTGTGTTCATGTGTTTTTCTCACCATTTCTCTTTTGCTCTCTGTGTGTGTGTGTGTGTGTGTGTGTGTGTGTGTGTGTGTGTCGCGCTGAGACTATTCTTTGTTTTCTATTACATATGGGCCTTTATCTCCACTTAGGCTGTGTTTCCTCCCGCCTGTGCTCTGGTCAGGCTCACGGATCAGACCGTAAACTGTGTGTGTGTGTGTGTGTGTGTGTGTGTGTGTGTGTGTGTGTGTGTGTGTTCATATGTTTCTCTTTCTATCTCTTCATCTTTCTCTATCGCACTGTGTGTTGTGCGCATGTGCCTGTGCTTTTATATGTATGTGTGTGTGTGTGTGTGTACAGGGAGCATCCCCAATTGAGCCCAGCTCTCAGCTGTGACCTCAGGCAGGCAGGCTCATGAGCTCAGCCCTGTGCTGGTCACCTCTATCTGCACAGAGGGATGATGGCATAGCACATAGCCCCTGTCTCCCCTCCACAGCCCGCCTGAGATGGAAAGCAGACTCTTAAGAGCTGCGCTGAGAGGGAAAAGATGGGAAATGTGAGTTTGGGGAGAGTGACTTCAGTAGACACATGTAGGAGGAGATTCATCTGATCTGTAATCCCTTCCTCGTACGCACTTTTTTTCTCTTTCACCTCTATCATTTAATCTCTCTCTCTCTCTCTCTCTCTCTTTCTTTCCTGCCCTCCTATTTGTGTTGTCCCCTGCTGACCTCTCTAAATGTGTTGCGTTCTCTAGAGCAGGACAATACATATTCAGATTTGGAGATGACTCTAGCTGTCTTCTCACTCTCCCTCTCCATCTCTCTTCCTTTCTCTCCTTCTATCTGTTTCTGTCTGTCTCTCTCTTTCTCTCATACTGTGCCCCCCCCTAAGCTCCTATGGTGGTGATGTGATTGCTTATTGAGCTGGCTGATCTCTGGTAATTCAGGCAGCCCTGTAAAAGCCCCAAGCACCAACATACTGTACTGCCGGAGAATGTATGAAACAATGCAGAGAATCTTAAGCCAGGCTTCCGCTTGTGTGTGTGTGTCTGTGTGTGTGTGTGTTTGCCTGCATGTGTCTATGGGTGTGTATGTGAGGGAGACAGACAGAGAGTGTGATAGAGAAAAACAGGGCGAGAGGAAGAGACTGCAGGGGTCAGAAAGTCAGGTAGACTGAAAGTGGATCAGATGGAGTAAACGAAAGAGTGTGTTGGTGTGTGTGTGTGTGTGTTCATGTGAGAGAGAAAGAGACCGCAGGGGTCAGAAAGTCAGGTAGGATCACCTGAAAGCGTATCATGTGGAGTAAACGAGAGACTCCAACCAGGGAGAGCAGAGTGGGATCTGTAGTCCATTTGGCGGTGCGAGTGGCCGGGTTTAGATCAGAGCTGGGAAAGAATGGAGGGGATAT
>CM059284.1:27954625-27984625 GCA_030347295.1 Setipinna tenuifilis
AAATGAAATGAAATCAGACATCATGGTAATCATCTTTTTGACATACTACCATACACATACAGTATAGATGGCTATAGTGTAGATACAGTGCCCTCCATAATTATTGGCACCCCTGGTTGAGATGTGTTTTTTAGCTTCTAATAATTTTTTTTTTTTTCTAAATAATATGGGACCTTAATGGAAAAAAAGAGAAAAATCCAACCTTCAATACAAGTGCATTTATTCAGTGGGGAAAAAATCCCACATAAAGAAATAATTATTTGACATCAAATAATGTGTGTCACAATTATTAGCACCCCTGGTGTTAATATTTTGTACAACCCCCTTTTGCCAACAAAACAGCACCTAATCTTCTCCTATAATGTTTCACAAGATGGGAAAAGACAGAAAGAGGGATCTTCAGCCATTCCTCTTTGCAGAATCTCTCTAAATCATCCAGAGACCTGGGTCCTCTCCTCTGTACTCTCCTCTTCAGCTCACCCCACAGTTTCTCAATGGGGTTGAGGTCTGGGGACTGAGATGGCCATGGGAGGAGCTTGATTTTGTGTCTGGTGAACCATTTCTGTGTAGATTTGGCCATATGTTTAGGGTCATTGTCTTGCTGAAAGACCCAGTGACGACCCATCTTCAGCTTTCGGGCAGAGGGCAACACATTTTGATTTAAAATGTCCTGGTATTTCAAAGCATTCATGATGCCATGCACCCCAACAAGGTTCCCAGGGCCTTTGGAAGCGAAACAGCCTCACAGCATCACTGACCCACCCCCATACTTCGCAGTGGGTATGAGGTGCTGTTCAGCATGCGCATCTTTCGTGGCACGCCAGACCCACTTAGAGTGTTTGTTGCCAAAAAGCTCAATCTTGGTCTCATCTGACCAAAGCACACGGTCCTAGTTGAAGCCCCAATACCGCTTGGCGAACTCCAGACGTTTGCGTTTATGATTGTGAGTGAGGAAAGGTTTTCTCCCAAACAGCTTGTTGGCGTGTAGACAGCGCCTGATGGTTGATTTGGAGACTTTGTGACCCCAGGATGCTACCATTTGTTGTAATTCTGTAACAGTGAGCTTTGGTGATCTTTTGATTTCTCTTACCATCCTCCTCACTGTGCGTGGTGGCAAAATAAACTTGGGTCCTCGTCCAGGCTTGTTTACCACTGTTCCAGTTGTTTTGAACTTCTTAATTATTCCTCTCACAGTGGATATGGGCAGCTGCAGTTGAGTGGCAATCTTCTTGTAGCCTCTGCCTGACCTGTGAAGGTCGACGCACATCTGCCTCACTTGTATGCTGTGTTCCTTTGTCTTTCCCATGTTTAAGAGTGGATAAGCGAAATGGCCTCGGTGTCACGTCATATTTATACCCCAGGGAAACAGGAAGTGATGAATTACTAATTAAATGTTCCTACATACTCTGGTAAACTTTGTAAACTACTGTAGAAATGACAGAAATGCTTCAATTATATTTATTTCCTGGGAATTGTTAAGGGTGCCAATAATTGTGGAACAGGTGATTTAATGAAAAATAATTATTTTTTAGTCAGGGATTTTTTTATTTTCTTACAATTCATTTGAGTTGAAGGCTACATTTTCCTAAAATTTTCAGTGTGACAGTATTCTTCTGCAATAAACACTGAATTTATTTTAAGGCTTTTAACACATCTCAACCAGGGGTGCCAATAATTATGGAGGGCACTGTAGATAGCTTATGTTTGGCACCCGTGTCCACTGAATTTTCATTTAAAAATGATGTTTTTAGTTTTTGCTCATACATTTTATGTAAAAAGGAATACACAAGCCAGCTTTGTTTACATATCAGTAGGAAACCCAGCCAAATGTAAATGCATTGCAATAGGGTACAATTTGATTTCACCAAATAATTATTGTCCCTGGATTACCGACAAGTTGGGAAAAGACCCTACACAAACAACCTGGTCATTGAGCCAGAGAAAATAATTACTTTGTAAAATTTGATTGTGCGGTAAATAAATTTCTAATTTTTTAACCCAGATTTTACCCAATAGATAACACCATGCCTATATGCAGAAATCTTTAACAACATTTAAATATAAAGATTAGATTAAGAATTAACATTTCAGTGCTCAGCCCCTCTAGTATAATCTTTGTCCAGTTGTTTTTCGGTCTACAAAAAATGTTATTAGAGGACAACTGTTTTAGACTGAACTTTTTAAAGTGTTACATTGGATGGTCACACTTCATGTGGCAACATTGTCGCAATGCAAAAGAACTGACATCACACTTTCCTGCCATGCTGAGGCTCTGGATCAAGTATATCACAACGGATACCATAAAATGTTATGAATCAGCATATTATGGATCAAAAGTGACCATAATTTACCATCAAGAAATGGTTAATGTACTGCTTCTTCTGTGTTTGATATCTAAGAGAACATCCCCAGGAATTTTCCATCATACTTTTCCTTGTTTCATACCAATGCATAATGATTTTTGCAGAAATCCACCCAAGGCAAACTTTTACACAAAAGGAGACAGGGTCCTTCCTTCCAGAGAATCACAGGTCAGGCTACAGTTCATGGCGATGATTAAAAGAAAACACTGGCTCAGGACACTAGATGCTTGGCAACTGCTGCTCTGCTCGGTTTGAGAGTGGCTTGCCGTGGTCAGTTGCTTGTGGAAAGCAGTCAGCACAGCAGGAGTGGACAGCTACTGCAGGGGTAGTCTCTCTCTGTACAGCTTCCTAACCTCCCACCCCCACTCACTCTCACTCTCTCACACACAAGCGCATGCACACACACACACACACACACACACACACACACACACACACACACACACACACACAAGCATTGGAGCATTAGCCTTCTAGTTCCTGCTGTCGTCAGATGGTTGTGTAGACCCTCCATCACATGAGCAACAAGACTGACGAGAGACACCATCTGAGTGTCACCGGACGTGCAGCCATTTAGCAGGGTCAGACGGGGACATTCCCAGGAGAAGTGCAGCAGCCAAGATGCAGGCATTCTCCGCTGACCTGTGATGTCTCCAGCCGTGCTCATTGGTCGCAGCCCCGTGGTGCTACTTTGTCTGTGCTCGTCTCTGTGTGATGCATTGTCTGTGAGACACTGGCTTTGCAAATGTGTATGTATGTCTGAATTTATACCCCTCTGTGTTTCCTTTTTTTGCAGAATGAAGGACACAAGCCGGAAGAACAACATGTTCTCGCAGTTCCGGAAGAACGAGCGTGACAAGCAGAAGCTCATTGACACTGTGGTCAAGCAGCTGAGGAACCTCATCGCCTCCCATCAGTCCTGAGAATGTCCTCATACTGGCGGATGTGTGTCAGCTGACACACTCTTGCCTCTCCTCATTGGTCACCTCTGCCAATACCCTCCTATTTGGGCAGCATGTCCTCATCTCAAATGTACAGTTCCCAGTCACTGAACCATCAGAGTTGCTCATTTTATAAGTATATTTGCTTTATTCTGAAGTGCCACCTGCCTCTTAAGCTCATGGTGTCCCAAACAAGTCTCCTGTTGTGTGAAACCAAAAGACTCAAAAACCCTCAAAACTCCTGTCTTCCACCCTGCCTATATCTCCATTTGCCCTGGAACCCCCATCTTCCCATAGGATTTGTCCCAACGGATAAGGATGCGATTTCATTCCCATCTTCTCAGACCAGAGGCAACTGGTTGGGATGCAGTGCCATGTCTCCTAGCCACACAAAAGTGTGTTCACAAGATGCTGGAGTATGTTTTCGCCCATTGCACATTCAATGTAGAGGTGGTACCATAGTTACTGATGCCTGTGTGTTTTTACAACTGTTGAAAGACTTGTGTTTGTATAGGATCAAATGATTGGACTGCTAGAAGTATGGTCGCCTTATGGCCCTGTGGTCACTGCTCAGAGTTTTCTAACCTGATTGAACTGGAACACTCACACTGATTGTATTCGCTAGCCAAGATAACCATAGGAAGCTTTTAGCTGGCCGCAGACGGAGAAGGTATATTTTTTTGTTGGAGAAGGAGTGTTAAACCTATAAGAAAGAGGAGTGCCATAGTCTTCATATATGCCTTAATCCCTTTGTCGTGCTTGACATGCTTCACCTTGTTTTGCATTTACAAGTATAGCCTGTATAACTCTATCGTTTAGACACCTTTTGATTTCATTGTGAAACAGTTAGTGTAGCCACTGGATACAAAGGGTCTAGTCTTCCATTAACGTGTGTGTGTGTGGGAGAGAGTGAGTGTGTGCACTTTTGAACAGCAGTTGAGCATTTGTACAAAAAACTTCATTATATAAATTGTGGGTTCTCTTTGTTATTTTAATCTTTTCCTGGTTAATGGGTGCAATACAAGTTCAGAGTGGTTTCTAAATGTAGGGAAAGTAAAGGTAAGCAAAGGTCATGTCCACTTGATGTGGTTGGTGTAGACTTCATCAAAATGTTACAGCTCTGAAGTAACTACACCCAGGCAAAAGGGATACAGATTAGTTGAAAGATACAAAGGGAAGATATAGTCATTCTCCTGACAGCTTTAAAAGGGACAAGTTTCAGATTTTATAGGATTGAGTGTCTGTCTGACTGTGTGTGTGTGTGTGTGTGTGTGTCTCTCTCTCTTTCTTTCTCTCTCTCTCTCTCTCTCTCTCTTCTCCCCTCTCTGTGTTTAGAGCACCAACTGATGATTGAGGTGTGTTGTGTATCCAACTGGTGTTTTGGAAAAAAGACACATGGTTGCACTTGTGTGATTGTGTATGTGTTTATGTGTCAAACTTGAGCTTTTCATTCTTTTATACCAGAGTCCAAGATGTTGCTCTAGTGAATAGAGAGCTCCTTGCCATGAGTTTGTAATGGGGTGTTCTGTCAACTGACACGGCTGCACTATGCCCTTTTTGTTACATTAAACCACTAATGGATAATTTTGCAATACTAATAAAGCTTAAACAAAATGAACAAGAGCAATACCGAATAAATCAACTAAACTGAAGAGCATCTTTGTTTGTCATTGAAACTCTACTTGAGTGTTTGTCTCAAAGGACATACAGTCATATAGAACTACACTGTCTATCTGGATGGATAACACACACTTTCAAGCTGTACATCTTGTGTTTTTTAATTACTGAAAACTGACACAGAATACACAGAAGAGAAAGTCTTCTGGCCAAAATGTGTCAGTCCATAAAATACACAAGAGATACAGCTTGAAAGTGGGTTTATTCACCTTAAATTATTATAATATTTTGTGACTTAACCAAAACCTACCCTTTTTTTTACAGTTGAGAACATCCACCTCTTTCATCTGCATCTACTCGGATATTCATTTATAATTTTTCATTTTCCCCAGACTACCTCATTTGGCCTCGGGACCACCCGAATAGGATTCTGTGTTACGGGAAGGGCTATGGAGAACTGCTGGAAGATGGGGTTGGGTGGGCGGCCTAGGTGATTCTGGGGTCCCCTGAGGCTGAATGGTACCCCACCTTTTCACAACCCCACATGTCAATCTCAGTCCTCATTTAACGCAAGCAGTGGAAATGGAACAGCAGTTCTAGTGTTGTATATGTCAGACTGCGACTTTTCCTTTGTGGGGATTTTACAATGGGGTATGTGCACATGACCTTGCGACAATAGGTGTTGCTGTGTGTGAGGTGTGACCAGACCACCGCAAGTGCCCACTTTCTGCTCCAACACCCTCATCGTTGTTAAGAGGCAACACCGTGGCCTTTCCTTGGGTGGTAAGGGCCTGCATGTTTGGACTAGAGTGGGTACAACAATCCCCTTTTGGGTTTACTTGAGCGTGGCTGGGTTTTTTTTCCTGGATTCTGTTTTTGGAGGTCAGGAAAACGGTTCTGCCAGCTTGGAAACAAGTAAATCCCCCAACTCCTCCACTCATTTCAGTAGCTTCCTTGTACTGACTTTTCATCTCTTTTCCCTTATTTCACCACAAAGACATATTCAGTGTTTTAAAGTATATTTTCTTGACAATATGCAAATGTAAAACAAATACCGTAGAGCAGGGGTGCAGTATAATGGTAATAACAATCACTTAGTAGTCAGGACAGCTTATGTTAGAGAATACATATCCACCTTTTTCCTCCATCAATAGTACTGTAATAGCCTCTCATCTCATTTTCGGGTTATTGACTAGTTTTCTAACAACATTTAAACTTTGTCATGCTTGCTGCTCTGTGCATCGAGATACAATGGTCTATCAATCAAATTACCGAAGCTGTATGGCTTGGCCGAAACTGGCCTTCATTAAGGTGATTTTTTAGTTTTTGATGTCGTCATCATGGTTAAGTAGCCTGCCACAGTATACTTGCTGCATTATTTAGTGGTTTTGAGCTCCTCAAGAGAGTTGAGGTTTTTCTGCAGCTGTAATTTCTGTTCACTGCAAGTTTCTTTTTCTGTGCAACTGATTCTGCACGGAACTGATTTTGTATACTAATGTTTGCAGTTGCTGTTGTTTTTTTTTTCAATCTCAAAACAATTTTGAGAAGATTGTGAAGAATCATTGAAATCTGTTGGCCCTTGTTCAAAGGATGTTTGAAGCTGGGAAAATCACTGGAAAAGTAACTCATGTCTGACACCAAGTAAAAATCTTTTTGGAAATTGTGGTGCAATACATGTGTACTACATTTGAAACACAATATGTCTCTCATATTTGTCAATGACTTGGTGATGACCTCGGGGCACTCTGTACACACTTCTGAGCTCTGGGCCTGGCTGTCGTTTAGACTGCTGGGTCACGGTTCTGAGGCATATCCTTTGTTGAAGGGCCAGACCCAGACAGCGGCAGCCTGGCCCTCGGTGCTAGGCCTCCACTTCCATCTAGGACAGCCGACTCTGCTTGAGCGGGAAGTTGCCAGCGCATTCCTTTGTCGAGTAGAAACAGTGCTGCAGCTACAGCTTTTTGGGGTCACTTTAGGGTCGCATGTAGAAAACCTGGTCCTGGACTCTTAAATGCCCATGTATGTTTCAGCACACACTATATATAGTTCAACCCATCCCCTCATTGTGGCTAAGTAATGTCTGCCTTGTCAGCGTTTTATGGCTGAAGTACTCTCGAGTCTTCAAAATGCTTGGGCTGTATATCATCTCCTAAAATGAGCCATTTGATCCCTACCTGTCATCAAACCCATTTTGTTGGGGTGTGTCTGCAGAAGCAGGCATATGTGAGTGAAAGAACTCCCGTACAGTAAAGGTCAAGAGTTCATCTGTCAGACTAAACAATAGTCTCTTAAAAAGATATATTTGTAAATAGGCACCCATTTGTGTACAACAGAGGCACTTCTGTTGACCATCTATTTTAGATTTTGAACTGAGAAAGTTCAAAACTAAAGGAGAACTTTCTACAGCACAGGATCTAGACACCCCCACACACCCCTCTGTCCGTGCAATGGCTGTGGCATGCTGCTGTTATTCATAGGAAACTTCTACAATGCAGTAAGGCAAGCATCATTGTTCAGGTGTATTTTACTGTCAAGTGTCTGCCTATGCTCCTGAAAGCAGGTTACCTGTTACAGTTAATGATGACCTGATTGTTCAGAGGATATTTAGAGTAATCAGTGTTAATATAGTATATTCAGACAGTACTTTTTGTTAATGGTGCCCCATAAATAAAAAAAATATATACTATATATAAACATGTATGTGTGAGTGTGTTGCTGTGGCTGCTGGCTAAGTGTATGTACTTTCAGTCTTACTTCCCATTTCCCCTGGCACTAAATGTAGTCCAGGTCACAGCAGGTGACTGTCTGGGTCACTGTCCCTCTCTGCTGTCCTCTGAGTGTCTTGTTCCTCACTGGTAACGATCGGAGCCACGGGCGCAAACAACATAGCGTGCCAGAGTGCACGCTGCACACACGCACACTAACACACAAAAAAAACTATCATCCGCATACACACAAGCCTTCATTAATGACCAAAAAAAGCCTTCCCATACATGAATGCTTTGCAAGCGATGGCTGAAGCCGATAATGTGTTCTTTCAAGTCCTTGTCTCATACGGAAGGAGTTTAAAAATAGGACAAAAACAGTAGGGGCAGTGGCACTGTTGCAGGCTGGAGGCATCGTTAACAAACTGGCGCGGGTCACTTTAAACAGCCAAAGTTGTCACAGCCAGGGATGCAGAGCGTGGCCCCCATTTGCATAGTGCCTGCTCGGGGTGCCTTATCGCACCGATGGGTATGCAAATGCCCAGGCTTCTGTACACTTTGGCCCACAGCCGTCTGCAGACGTCCCGTCAGATTGTGCAACGAGCGGCTCTGATGGATCCAGCGAGATCAGGGGTACTTGGTTTGTATCTGACTTCCGTGCCACCGATGGCAGCTAAGATATGGGATAAGAGGTCTGAGTACTGGCTGTAGTTTATGTGTGAAGGCTTGGGACAGGGGAATACAAGGGCATGGGCTCTTTAGCAAAAGGGGTCACAGTAGATGCTGGAGAATAGGAAACAAAATAAGCAGAGGTGTCAGTCCTGGGTGTAGAAAGTAAAAATCCTGTCACATCATTTTATTCAACCAATTTCAGAACTACTGTATCCAAATGGCCGTGCAATTCATCAGACAGGTAGATCAGGTAATTAGTGAAACCACCTGTGTTAAGTGCACAGATAGGAGTACTTGGCATGGTTTTTACTATTTGAATCTGGGATTGGCAGCTCTGAAAAAAGTAAAAGTAGGATCACAGAGAGAGCAAGAGAGGCCTTGTTATTATGCCAAACAGATGAGTCTTTGGGTCTCCAGACAAGTGACACACATCTGTGCTTCTTAGCAACAAGGTAAACTGAACTCTGCTTGATTTTGTAAATCCCACAAATTAGGGTCACCTGGAGCCCAGACACAATTTATTACCTTTTAAGTACTTCCCCTATTTATAGGCATTGTTTTCTTCCCAAGTCTAACAAGTATTTCATTTATCTTGATCATCAAAACGTTGTCTACTTTATCTACCTACCTACCCATCCCTTTGTCATATGCCCAGTTTGACTTTACCTATGCTTTTCTACCATTTTCTAGAGAGGAAAATGTATGGGCACACCCACTCAAAGGCACACCGTCCCTATATTTACTGTGGGCTATTTAAGGTTTGCATATAGAGGCATACATGCTAAATTTAGTCATAGCACATGGTTGCCTGTACTGACTTATTTTTCCTATTTACAGGCTGTGGAGAATCCAGTGGAAAGCTGGACAAAGCGTAGAAATATTGCCTGTGTGCCTCTCCATTTCGGCAGAATACTCCTCTGTTCAGAGTAGTGACTAGTCGAATGTTTTTCAAACCCTGAGGCTATTTCTTGATTTATTTGGTCTTGGTAGGGAAATGAATCAACACAGGGACGAAATTAGACAGATCAAACTTAGATACCCAATGTAAAAAAGTACAATTTGCAAAAAGTGCCCCCTACAGGTTTTGTTTGCATTGGTAGTGTATGTGGTGCTTTAGTTACTGTCCTGTTCTGTCCTTCATTTACATCAAAACAAACAAATAAGAAAATGATTATGATATTAAGACATGCCAAGGGTCCATCATCCAAGGGGCACAGCGATCTATTTTGGATATTGCCCCTGTTGACATAATGCAGTTTCATCTTGAACATGTGTTCTGTTGTTTTATTTTCTGTTTTATATAATCTTCCTCTGTAAGATTTGATTATGTAAGCATTAAAAAAGCACTTACATCCATGGGCTCCACTTTGCCCAATGATGTTCACAAATGTCTCATCTTATAAAAAAGTGTAAATATGTTATGGCACAGTAAAACATTTTGACAATATGAATTAAAGGGATGTAAGGGATGTAATTAAAGGGATGTACATTTCATACTAGATATAAAAGTATGCTTTGAAATCAGCCATTTCATCAGATAACTAAAAATTGTATGAAAGGCCTTTGTGACAGACACTAGCCACGTTCAGGTGATGGTAAATGTTTGCAAAGGCATGTAGCCGCATGTAGTCAGCGATGCATTGTGGGCTGAAAATGTTGCATGATGGTTAGACTTTGTGTCAGACTTGCCAGAAAGGCGCGGCCATGTCACAAAAACGTCACAAGGTCAGATGACCTAAAAACCCACGTGAGTTAAACGCATGTAGCCGCATGTAGACAAATCGTGCAATCGCTTGCAGTTGCTTTCCCGCGGCTACAATCGTCTAACTAACGCCTCCGTGGTGGCGCAACTTTGCCCTGGTTGGTTTAAAGTTCATTGACGTCTGGACACGTATGTTGTGTAGCGCTCTGTCACAGAACTTCTCATCTTATATGTACATTATTTTAGTCCAGTTTGAAGACATATCTTTTCTCTCTCTTCTTAGCTTGTTCTGGGGTGTGTGTCTGATGCTGTCAAGCTCAATCTTTTATTTATTTATGTATTTGTTAATCTCGTTTTTATTTTATTGCTTTGTGTTAGTAGGCTATACCTATTAATGGTCTTTGGGTTATGGTTTTGCCGTGTTATTTTTCATCCTTGTGTTGTGTAGCACTTTGGGACATCTCTGTTGTTTTGTTTAAATGTGCTATAAAAAAAAAGACTCGACTTGACTTGAAGTCTCAATGCACCCTACTACAACCGCCCGCCCCCTCCTTGTCCCCCACACACAACACATGACCTCTCCGTCATCTACTACGAAGATCAGGTGGTGTAAACACAAGACTTGTGTCCGACTTGACCGAAGCCCGCCCATGCTGCGAGGCGGAGTTCTTGCTGACGTATGTAGATGAATTCAGACAAATGCAAACAGACCGGTTTGTTACTCGTACGCAGCTATTTACTACAGGAAGAGGCAGATCCTACAAAGCAAATAATAGCAAATGTTTTAAACAGGAAGAAACCAAATTTTCTCTGTAACATTTAAAAAAAAATATATAGATACAGTGGCGAGAAAAAGTATGTGAACCCTTTGGCATTTCTTGAATTTCTGCATAAATTGGCCATAAAATGTGTTCCGATTTTAATGTAAGTCACAACAATACAATCGTACATTCTCCTAATACTTCACAGAAAAAAAATGTTTTGATTTTTGTTTATTGGGCACAAGATGTAAACATTCACATCACAGGGTGGAAAAGTATGTGAACCCCTAGGTCAATGACTTCTACAAGAGCTAATTTGAGTCAGGTGTCATCCAACATGGAGTTCAATTAGTGTGACGAGTTTGCAGGAGTTGATTCAAGCTGTCCTGCCCTTTAAAAACTCACACTAGTTTTGAAATAGCTGTTCAGAAGATGCATTGTCTGATGGGAACCATGCCCCGCACCAAAGAGCTTTCTGAAGACCTGCGAGCAAGAATTGTTGAGCTACATAAGGCTTGAAGGGGGTACAAAAGTATCTCTAAAAGCCTTGATGTCCATGTCTCAACAGTTAGACAAATAATCTACAAATGGAGGGAGTTCAAGACAGTTGCCACTCTCCCCAGGCGTGGTCGTCCTGCAAAGATGACCGCAAGAGCACAGCGCAGAATGGTCAGTGAGGTGAGAAGGAATCTTCGAGCATCAGTCAAAGCCTTACAAACTTCTGTGGTGCATGCAAACATTTCTGTTCATACCTCCACAATACGTAAATGTCTGAACAAGAATGGATTTAATGGGAGGACACCGGAGGAAACCTCTGCTGACAAAAAACATTGCTGCACGTCTGAAGTTTGCAAAAGACCACCTTGATGTTCCACAGCAGTTCTGGGACAACATTCTTTGGACCGATGAAACAAAAATCGAGTTATTTGGCAAGAACACACAACGCTGTGTGTGGAGAAAAAGTGGCACGGCACACCAGCATCAGAACATCGTCCCAACTGTGAAATATGGTGGAGGGAGCATCATGGTTTGGGGCTGTTTTGCAGCCTCAGGGCCTGGACGGATTGCTGTCATCAATAGAAAAATGAATTCCAAAATTTAAATGTCTTTAAATTAAGACATTTTGCAGGAAAACATAAGACCATCGGTCCACCAACTGAAGCTCAAACGAGGATGGGTGATGCAAGACAACGACCCCAAACATACAAGTAAATCAACAACAGAATGGTTCAAACAGAAGACATTGCGTGTTCTCGAGTGGCCAAGTCAGAGTCCGGACCTCAACCCCATTGAAATGCTGTGGCATGACCTCAAGAGAGCCATACACACCAGACAACCAAAAAATATTGCTGAACTGAAACAATTCTGTGACGAAGAATGGTCCAAAATTCCTCCTGGTCGTTGTGCAGGTCTGATCTGCAACTACAGAAAACGTTTGGTTGAGGTTATTGCTGCAAAAGGAGGGTCAACCAGCTACTAAATGTTAAGGTTCAAATACTTTTCCCACCCTGTGATGTGAATGTTTACATCTTGTGCCCAATAAACAAAAGTCAAAACATTTTTTTTTGTGGAGTATTACTTTAGGAGAATATACGATTGTATTGTTGTGACTTACATTAAAATCAGAACACATTTTATGGCTAATTTATGCAGAAATTCAAGAAATGCCAAAGAGTTCCCATACTTTTTCTCGCCACTGTATATATGTACAGATACGTCTGTAGTGTGGAATGAATAATCTCAAACAGTTTTTGACACCAATTCAATCTGTTTTACGTCACTTTCTGGCTTCTGCATCTTTAACTAGTTTTCCAATTTTCATAAATCTGTTATATTGCAGTGAGCCAGAAACAATCTTACATTTTAACATTTTCCATGTAGTTTGAAGATCGTTCAGATATTGTTTTTTCCACTTATTTTGGTGCAAGTCCACCACAGTATTACATCTTTAATTTTAAAATGATGGTATAGGTATGTGTGTATTTGTTATGCAGATCGTATTGCCTTCCAAATGGTATCTTTTTAAATCATGATGATTCAAATATTGTGTGCTTGAAGTCATTGCGATGCTTTATAGTGGTGCTGACAAGTGAAGTTCTAACTGATGTCACTGACCTCAACTTCTTATAAGCAGGCGGAGGTAAGGAGTCTAGTCCACACGGAATCAACTCTACACAGAACCTAATTGCCTAAAGTAGTACAGGTCATCACTTGGTATTTAGGAGAAAGATGGGGAATAGTATGAAGGACATGATAAGGAGGTGCTACTGAGATGGACGGAAGGAGGTGATGAGACATGGAGGAGGAGAGAAGGAGTGAACGTGAGGAGAGAGCAGGAGTAGACGATAGGCTGCTTGAAGGAATGGGAGAAGGTGGGGGCGAGACAGCAAACGCACGTCTTCTCTTTTAATGAAGACAAACGAGGCTTCCCCTCACCCCCTTCCTCTCCCAAGCCTTACTGGGGGTTATTAATGGGGAGAGTGGGGCAAAGGTTACTGAAACAAAACTCTGGGCAGCTTCTCACTTCTCAGACCCCCTACAACACTCCCCCTCCCCATTCAATGCACACAATAACATAGTCTCCTCATCCCAGTCCGCCAAGGTATGCTATTTATGGAGATCAGAGAGAAAGGCAGACTGTAGGGCTGTGTACTCCCAGTGGCGCACACTGTAATCATGAGGCATTCCTAGATAGCTGAGCCTTTCAGCTAGTTTACTGAGGATGTCAATGGGTGTGGGAGAGAAACAAAACATCACAGGAGGTGAGAGGAGTTGATGTCAGGCTTGGCTCTCAGTCTTGTGTGCAGCCTCCAGTCAGTAGCAGTCTTTTCACAAAAAGCAAACTGACATTTTTTTGTACTGAAACAAAATATTACACACACACACACACACAAACAAACACACACACAAACATCAACAGAGAGGAAGAATAAGAGAGAGACTGGTGTCCTGAAGTGTCTGGCATTGCCTGTTGTGTTTTGTAGTGGACATGGCTAGCATTCTGTTGTGACATCATGACACTGGCCTTCTGGACACCATCCTAGTTCTCTGTGTTATGATGCCATGCTGTTTTAGGATGAACCAAACATCTCTTTACCTCTGTTAAGTACCAGTATTTCTACGACCATAGATGAGGACCTGTATATAATTCTGGACCTTCACATCTCTTGGGAAATGGGCAGGTGTTGTTTTTTGGGGGGGTTTCACCTGTGTGATATGTGGGGGAAAATGAACTGTCACAACAGTTTTGTGAAAAAGGTGTATTTTTAACTTCAACTCTATAGGCAGCAGCAGACTGAATGAAACAAGAATTGATTGTTGTTTTTCAACACATTAGTGAAAGCACATCTTAGAAAGGGACTGAGGGTGTAATCTCCTTCTAGAATTCTGAATCCTTATTATGACACAGCAGAACAGTGTGTTGTTTCAGCCCTGGTAGTTTCTGTTGCCCTCTGCCTTAGAGTCATGTTGAGGACTAAGCCATAAATGGTATGTCAGCTATGAGGCTATCAAACCATACTCTGACCAGGACATAACACTAGAATTATGACTAGAAGAGCATTTTTTTGAGGCAAGATCAACTGTGAACTCCAACCTTTTTGGGAGACAGGGAATGTAATGGACAGATGCACTTTCTCTGACACAATGCAAAGCATGCTGAGGATAAAAACAAACCATTTGGCTGACTTTATTAGATTTGGTGAAAAAAAGAAGAGATATTTTGAGGGAGAAAAGGTTGGGGTCATAGTGCTTTACTTTACTTTATTTATCTTAAGCGTCCTCTGCCCACCTCTGGTTGGAATGAAATATTGAATTACACCATTGGAATGTAGTTGCAGGGAATTTGAGGCTATTAAACTTGAACGGGGGTCATTTCAGTCATTTTTTTCCACTCTTCACATCACTGTCAGTTCTTTTATTGCAGATGTATTTTGTGTAGGATTACAATTGTGAATGCAAAAATATTTGTTTTGATGAATGAATAAACAAACAAATACATTTCTTAAATAATTTATATTAGGCATAATGAAGTCATGGCAATTCCTTGGTAAAGCTATAAATGCAGCCCATGACAGAATGAAATATGGTAACGATGAGCATTAAAATGTATTTCCTATAAATAGCTCTTTTTGAGATTTTTTTTGTTTCACTGAACCATTTATCTTTAAACTGCCTCCACATGTTCCTTCACTTGGCAAATAATATACCATTTCACTCCATGTTTTGTTTTTTGGATGTGTCCCAACCCTGTAAAAGAGAATAAAACAAAATAAAATGATAATTGTTTTTATAAGGGGAGAGAAAAGGTCTGAGCAAGGGTTCTGATCTCCTTCCCAAGTATTTAGGCCGAATGAAAGTGTCCGCTAGAATTAGGGTAATTGCTATGGAGAGAAGATTTTGATACAGGGCTGTGGGCAGTCTCCATCTGGGTCTCAGTGCACATTCCCTCTATGTGGTACAACAGTAAATGCTCTAAAGATGAACTACAGGACAGAGAAAGAGAGAGAGGGAGCGCGTGTGCAGGGAGGCACTAGCTGTCAGTAAGACTACTGTTATAGAAGTCTAAATCATGGATTTGAAGCTCATGAACTGATTCCACTCTGGAAAAAGCACTGGGGTCATGAACCTGAGACGTGGAGTGAGAAAGAGAGGCCAGGAGATGTCTTGTTATCAGGACCTCTCAGTCACACAAACTTGGGGGAACTTCAAGCTAAAAGGCGCTTATCGGTGTTACTTTGTTACACACACACACACACACAGTGATCCACCCTGGCTTCATGTCTCAAAATAAACAGAAGGCTAATTCAAACATGATGTAAGTGTATGAGGGTGTTCATCCCGCTGAGGGTGCATGTCAGCTCTGGTGAAACCTTCTGACAGAAGGCAACCTGAAGAACCTGTTGGTGGTTTTAGTTTCACTGCTTACCATTTAATTTTCCTTTTTTGTAAGTTTCATTTTAGCTAGACATGGGAGAAAATGATGACACTGTTTTCATTAAATCCAAATATGCCTGACAAATGTGCACTCTCAGAATGTGGCGAGCAACCCACTGAAATGGGAGAGAGAAGACAGGGTCTCCTCATAAGCTGCATACTTCAAATGTGAGCAATGGCGGTTAGGACTGGCGTACTACTGAGAGCCACCTGGTAGTGACATCATTGAGCTGTATCCGTCATTCAGCGCTGTCTAACTATCGTGACCAATTCCATTGCTCAGTTTCAACATATACTGTCAAAAGCGAGACAAATTTGACACTGTATGTCACTCGTCAATAGAGAGGGGATGACTGCACTTCACATCTCAAACTTCTATTTTTGTTCCATCTTTCCTTCCTCTGCCTGTGTGCAAGTGAGGGAGCCGTGAGTAGACTACTGGATGCTTTTCTCTCCGAGTGTCTCTGGGAGTGGGGCCAGATGTGCAGTTCTCACAGGGTAATCTTGCCATGTCACAGACATCTTGACCTAAGCGTGAAAATCAGACACAGGAGAACTGTAATATATCAGAGGAACAAATGGCTGCGTTCAAGGCACGATTACTTTAATTCACATATGCACAAATAGAACCGTATAATTTTCCTAAACCATATGAACTCAACGAGACCTTTTGTGAAACAGACAGCATGTCAATAATGATTTGAAGCAGTTCAGCTCTATTTCACGTTTTCTAACCAAAGTTTCAGTTTTGAATGCATTATTTAAACTCTTTTAAAGACATCTATGGTCAGTTACATCTCAGGCATTTAGCAATGGCAAATTACATTTCCTGGGATTCAGTACTAGAGACTAGCAGCACAATTTGACCTTGTAACTGTCCAAGTTAATTATGTCTCCAACTGACAGATCATTTTGTGATCATTTTGTCTGAGTACATGAAGGCACTATATAAATGCTTTCCATTTACTATTTACCATCACCTACAGATCTTGCCTATCCCCCAAATTAGATCCTCCCCACCACCCCCACCACCATCATCACCACCCTCCTATCACAGTCACTTGCTATCTTTCTGAAAAACATATATACATCCTATCTCACCGCCCCTTCTTTGTCCTCACATCTCTCTGTTTCACTCTCTCCATGTTAGCGAGTGCCAGCAGTTCGCTGTGAGTGTTATGGTCATATATAATCCTTACAATCCATCACCCAGGCTGGCAAGCACTGACACTGAGTGGAAGATCCACCCCGGGAGTAAAATTAATCCAGGTCTCCTTTGAGAGCAGCCAGCTTCCACACATATAAATAACGCCCCTGGGATCAAAAAACGAAACAAGGTGCCATTTTTCTTTTCGCTGCTCCAGCATTCCTCTGGCTTTTTAAGGAGAAGTTTGGCTTTTGGGTTTTACACTTCTGTGGTGGACGCTTGTCTCCTGATCCATTGTGTTGATATAGAGGGAATGATAATAAATAATATTAACACTGTGGCTAAAAGGTGTTGCAGCTGTATTGGCAGAACACTGATACATGAAGAATGTAGGGGAAATAAAACGTGTTCATTATGATATCCCTAAAGACTGAATCTACATGCTTTTGTGTTTTTGTATCCTACATTTATCTGATTCCTTTGGTGGGCAGATAGTTCTTGTGTTTATTGATATTGGCCCCGATAAACGTTACTGAAGTTCAGCTTGCTCTAAATCTGCATATGCCTAATAACTTTGTCAAGACAGAAGCCCTGTGCCAATATGTATGCTTTTTCAGAGTCAAATAGCTGCTCATTTGACTCTACTCAATAGTGTCAGTTTACTTCTGTTCCTGATATTCTTTAGGCCAATGGCAAGATTACTAGGTCCAATTTCTAAAAAGTGCTACCTTTCATAAACAATGTGAATATGAAGGATTTCAGTTAGGCTGGGCTACTGAATTAGTGATCTTGAGTAAAGCTTAGTTCTGTAATATAGGAGTAATGTAAGAGTGCTTAACTAGCATGCATTTCTAACACTGCATGTAAAGCATAGTAATTATTCATCTTACTATAACATCTGCACAGCGATGCCCTTGTTCTAGTAAGCTCTCATCATACACACACCCACAGACCTCATGTAGTCATACAAGTTTCATTTACTTTGAGGCAGGGCTATAAATGGTGAGCCAGTGTGCTCCAGGCCTAGAATGTCATACGTCATAACTTTGAATGTCGATCCTCCAGGTCTCATCCAGCGCTGTGCTCAAAATGAGACAAGCGCAAGGAGTTGGTCCATCTGGAAGACTGATTAGACAAATGTAGCAGTGCCGAGGGTCATGTTCAGGTCAGACGTTAACTTACAGTCTTGGAATGAAGCTGGACTGAAGTATAGCACCCCAATTAGATACAGTGAATAAATGCAGGTAAGTGGAGTTCAAGGGCAGCCTGGATATTTCAACCAGATCTTTGCATTCTTAAGCAGATTATTTGACAAGTAGAATATTCATGACTGCTCTGTATTTTTTAAAACACAGGTCAGTATTGTGAACTATTTACCCTGTTCTAAGAAAAAAAGTTTTTTTTAGTGTTCTTGATGAATCCTGAAATCCAATAGTAAACAGCCATAGTATAATGAGTTTTACATATTATACAAAAAGGAAAACTATTTAACATTGTAAGTCCATTGTAACTCTTAGACAGCATGGTACAGCATATATAATTTATTATTTTTTGAAGAAATAAACTCCCCCCCCCCCCCCTCCCTCTGTCATATACACACACTCCCTCTCTCACACACACAAAGTCAGCACATGAACATATCTATGCTTTGTGAGCAATTACCTCAGACAACCTTAATGTCCCCTGAGGTTCCCCCCTCCAACTGGTTTTCTCAGTGGCCGAAAGCTCTGTACTGCTGTAACTACTGTGTTTCCTCTCGTCCTTCCTCATGGATTTCATTTCCTGTGACCTTTTGGTAAGGCTTAATTTTTTCCTTTGAAGCTTTCTGCTGTGTTTGTTGAATTTGAGCTAACTGCTAACGTTGGCTTAGCCTAAGTCGAGTTCTCGTCTGTAATTAAGCCACTGTCACTTACCTACCCACGGCCTACACTCTGTCTCTTGGCTTTCACTTAGAGCAGGCAGCACCTCATCAGTGAATGCATCATTGTAGAAGCAGTCATATTAAGATTATGTAAAGAAATGTGAAATGAGGTGAAAAGGTGGATAAGGCGGTGTTTTGGACGCAGTGATGTTTTTGTTGTTGAGTTATTGATCCCCATGCATCACTGGCAGGTCTTGCAGGATGCATGGACAGGTCAGCAGGTAAGAGATTACAAACTATGTACACTATGTTACTCCAGAGCACCACAAAAGAAAAACAGCATGCTCACGCAAATGCAATAACGGCATACTGTGCGATTCTTTCATTTGTTTTCAAATATATTCCTCATTGTCAGTAATTTATATAAAAAGCACACACACGCACTTTCACCCCCCGCATCCCACACACAGACATGCACACACGCACACATGCAGCAGTCTTTAATGATACGCATTGCTCTGCTTTAATGTCACATGTCAGCATGACTGTGCAATAGTCTAAAATACCATTTGTCATCCAGATTATGTTTTTCCACAAGAACAGTGAATTATTAAACCAACAATTTACTTGCTTTGTAAATCTCTGAGCTCTGCATGCATTAGCGGTAGACTTGTACAGCCCTCCTGCTTAGGCTAATGTAAATCTTTGGTGCCCCAAGGTATTTCTGGACCTTTGGACGCCTTACATCAACACTAATTCCCAGCACTAGATGAGTAATAGTAGCAGTATATGCGTTTTGTCAACTGTTCTTTACGACTAAATAATACTTATTCCTGTGTGTGACGATGTATATGAATATTTTTGTATAGGCCTATATTAATGAAATAAACTCAATACTTAGATCAATGTCTTCCAGCACAGCGTAGGGCATTGTTGCTTTTCCTTGGAGTCTCATAACAAATATTAGAGTTTCAATGGGTGCTTGGTAAATAACGCAATTAAAGTTACAAGTGTGACGGTAGCTGAACTCTCCTCGACCCATGGCTGGCACCGATTACTCCTGCTGTTTGTTCACAGCCTTGCATTCTCCCAGTCGCCGCTGGACGGCAGTGTAACGTTATGAGAAATGCGTCGCGCGTAAACTGTGCGCAAGTTGCGAGCCTAGTGTGTGGGAGAGAGTAAATAATGGAAGGCATCTATTTTACGCGTCTATCAATGTTCATTTGGGCCGAGCAAATGTGAATATAGAAATTGCTGAAGGGCAGTGCGCCACCAGGCACAGATATTGCTTAAACGGAAGTGTTCAGATTCATACCATTTGTCGACATCGGTATAAATTCACTCTCCACAAAGATTTTAGTTGTAGTCACATTCTCTCTCTCTCTCTCTCTCTCTCTCTCTCTCTCTCTCTCTCTCTCTCTCTCTCTCTCTCTCTATCTCTCTCTCTCTGGGCATGCACGCGCGCCTGTGCTTTTTGTATGTGTGTGAGGGGGTGGGGGGCGACTTCAGATTTTTACCGGAGTAAGAGAGGTAACAAGGGCAAGCGCAACATCTGGGTTGGAGTTCGGGTCAGTATTGCCCCCCTAATACGCTGAGAATCATTACATAATTCTGTGTGCGTAATTATGATCATAAGGTAAGCATAACTGAAACCATCCCACAAAATAGACCTGTAATAGTGACTGAACTACCTATGTAAAGAGTTTATAGTTCTTGTTCCAGGCGGAAAAGGAAAGAGAAGAAAAGTGTCAAGTGGTGCAGTGTAAATAAACAAACAACCACAACAAATAATAGTCAAATGAAGAAATACTTCACCGAACCCCATAAACATGAAAACAACAGATCAAAAGGATCATTGTACCATATTTATGTCACCTGTATCTTCTAGTTTAGGCAATAATTTTCTTTAAAAAAACTATGTGATAATCTGTAACTGTTAACTTGTTGACTCGTCTGATCTGATGAATTTATAATACAGCTGCACATAACCTAAAAGCAGATGATGCCAATAAATAACATTTATTTTGTTTACTTTCGAGATGAAGACATGTTTCCACTCACAGATCACTACATACTCGCACCCATTGGTCGTTTGCATGTATTGTAATTAGGGAGTATTTGATAAATGATGAAACTATCGCCTGTTACTTAAATCATTGCCTGCATTGACTGCATTATTAAACTTGTCAAACATGAAGTCTTTTGTTGACCATGCAGGTAGTCCAGCTATGTATTACCTTGCGCCCATGGCACAGTGCTGCATCTTCGTGCCCCTTGCTGGCTCTAATATGCTACACACTGGCACATCGCTGAATTGCAGGTGATAAGTTAGCAGTTGGGGAAAAGTCTAGCCCTCCCCTCACACACACACACACACACACTCTCTCTCTCTCTCTCTCTCTCTCTCTCCCTCTCTCTCTCTCTCCCTCTCTCTCTCTCTCTCTCTCTCTCTCTCGCTCGCTTGCTCGCTCGCTCTTACTCGGGCGACCGGCCAGGCGCACGGTCCTCCAGCGCCCGCCTCAGAGAGACGTGGGGTAGGGTGTGTGGGGGGGTCTGGCAGTCTGGCTGAAGTCTTGCCGCCTCCTCTATATAAACACACATTGAAGGCTCGCTCAGCGACTCGAACTCACATGAAACTGTAGGCTATGTGAAAGAGAGAGGGAGAGAGAGAGAGCACGGAGTAGAAAAGAGGTAGAAAGACGCACTACAGCCATACGACGATTTTTGCGCCCTAGTTTACAGCATCCGAGCAGTAACTGCAAAGGAGTTTTATTTCAAATACCCATTATTCGCCTACCTTGTGATCAGAAATTTGTTTTACTGAATTAAGAGAGCTTATTAGAGTTTAAGAAGGTTTTCTGGTGGGGTGAGAGGTTTTTGGACTTTTTCCCTTTTTGAGACTTTAAGACAAACCATTTTCCCTGTAAGAATGCTGCTACAACTGTGAGCAAAATTCCCACGTGGTTGCTTTGGTTTGACAATAATGTGTCAAACTTTTTTGAATTACGGACGGATTATTTAGATTGACAAACATGGTATTTGAAATAATTTATCAGCACTCATCCCAGAAGAATTTTTCCCTTCACTCAATTCACTGAATATTTTTAGTTAATTTTAGTGGATTCTACGCTTAGGTTTCTTTAGATCCCCTACAGCAGAAAATATTGTAGGCTACCATTAAGTAATTATAATTCAAACCTCTCTTGTCGTAGCATTCGCGTTTAAATTCAGAATTAAAGCCAATATTGCTGAAATCTTACAACTTACCCGTCATTGAAGTTAACGCGTTTAATACCAAGATAGCTTAAAGCGGTATCCGACCGTGTGTCGCCACCATGCTCTTCGAAAGTTTTGACCTACTCTCGGCTCTGGCGACCCTGGCTGCATGTTTGGTGTCCATGGCGCTTCTACTGGCGGTGTCCCAGCAGCTGTGGCAACTACGATGGACCGCCACCCGAGACAAGAACTGCAAGTTGCCCATGCCCAAAGGTTCCATGGGATTTCCCATCATCGGAGAGACCTGCCACTGGCTTGTCCAGGTAAGCGCGCGTTCATCAGCATCAGTCTCCCCCTCTCTTGACTCCGTCTCCTCCGTCTCACTTCCCAGCGTCACTTCTGTACGCAAGTAACTAACGCCTGCGAGCCAACAGGCAGTTCGCTTAAGCCCTGGTGCTTGGAAGCCTACGCGCATGGTTTGATTGTTCTATGTTATATGGAAACATGTTTTTTATGGTGAGTTCGGTAATAGTTGAAGGTTTTGATGAACAAAACTCTGTGAGGTGACGTGAGTAAAGGCAGATGCTGTACGTTTTTTTTAGAGCGACCAGAAATTGAGCGTAATTACAGTACTTCAATGAATCACATTTATGCGCAAACCATCCGTCATACCATTCCCTGTGCTTTTACGCATTTAAAGAAAAGTAGCGATTTCTGTTAAATCAGTCTCTATAACAGAGAGATCAGTGACCGCTGATACACACGCAGGCGCCACCGCAAAGTAGCACTTGTCAGTGCCCTGATGTGTCCCTGGAGCGCATGGGAGAGAGAGAGAGGTCCCACGGCGGGTTTTCTATGCGGGTGAACCAATGTGCTTTCTGTAATTACGTGTTCCCGGAATTGCGCCTCATACCTCTTGGTTATTGTGGAAAACAGTCTGACACACACGTGGAGAGAACGATAGAAATAGTGTTTTCTGCACCTCTGTAAGGTTAGTCTGAGTAACAATATGCGTCAGCCTCTGGATGACCAATCTGTAGAGTACATGATGCCAGTGTAGCATTTTTGTGGACTGCAAGGAGATAGGGAGAGCGCAACAGTGCAATTCCAGGTTTGAATGGATTCGTGTACTGTGGTTGTATTGTATTAGTTGCTGTACTCAGAACCGATCACGTGCAGTCAGAGACAATGGAATACACACCAAGGAATGTTCACAGGGGAAATAAATTCAAAATTAGTAAATATATATATTTATTTATTTATTTATTTGCAAGTACAGGATCGGACGATATTTCCCCTACCAAGAGCGTCTCATGCAATATTTGGCACGTTCCTTTGTAAAGTTTTAGTATGATGCGATTGAATGTTTCGTCCACAAGTAGCACCACCACACCGATTCAACTCCAGTTGAGAATTTCTGTGTATCTCACAAATTCAGCAAAAAAGCACAGATACACTCTGTTCAACTGTGCATTTGAAATCAACAGGTTTCAAAATCCGCCACGCGCCAAACTACTGTCGCCTCTTCTTTCGCGATGGGTAGCATTCTGTGCCAGGTTTGCGGAGGTAGCGAGCGCTACCGTGCGAGGTCGGATTTCAAATTGTCGACACATTTCATACGTGAGCCGCTGAGGTCTTGTCCATACGGTGTATGCAGAAATAAGTGCGGCGGTGTGTGGCCTTGTGCTTGTCCCTACATTACCCTCGTCCTTCTTTCAAATCCTCCTCAGCTGTGAAATGATGTGTCTCACAATTTCCATATCTAGGTCACATTTGGGATTGATCTAAAAGCCAAGTCGCGGGTGAGTTAAAGACGAGAATCATGTTGGTGTGACAGAAAGAAATCTCTCTTGTGTAGGAACATTGCTACATTAAAGTATTGAAGCAACCCCCCATTCCAATATGGGCGGCCGCTCACAGCACACTCACTCAGGATGTAACTTTGTGATGTCATTTATATTCAAAGAGATATAAAGAACCACCAATAAATGTCATGCTATTTTCTGACATTTGCTAGATAGTGTGGTGTCTTCCAAAATGATATACACATTCATTCATTTTTCTTTCTTTCTTTCTTTCTTTCTTTCTTTCTTTCTTTCTTTCTTTCAGTAACTTGATGTCACTCTTAGTGCTACTGTACAACTTGATTCATTCATGGCAAGCTTCAGATTTCTATTTAATAAGGTCCTTGGTGTGTATAATTGCCTCTAATCAGATGAATATAGGATAGATATCCTGCTGGCTTCTGTGTGTCTGGTTTCGCTTTGCTGTGATGGATGACTTTGTAGCCCTTCATGAACATCTTAGAGTTTGTGTTGCAAACACACACACACACACACGCACACACGCACACACGCAACCCTTACCCAGCACACACCCACCCACAATCATTGGAGCATTGAATGCACACACATGCACACACATACACATACAGACATACTGTACACACACATACACACACACACACACACACACACACACACACACACACACACGCCCCCTTACCCAGCACTCCCCACACCCACAATGACGCTGAGTTTTTGGTCTCCTCAAAAGAGTTTGCATTTCAGTGCCGGGCCCTTTTATTTTCTGGAAGTCTACTGAAGTGGTTTGATACTTTTGGGGGAGATCTGGGTGGGAGCTGTGCGCAATATGGGCTCAGAACCAAGGATTCTTTGTCTCACTGACAAACTAGCATGCGCACACCACCACACGCAAAGCTGGCACTTAAAGAGGACCAAGGCAAGCACCACCACATCATCTGAACAACAAGAGACTTGCATAACCTCAGTGGGTCTCTCTCTCAGTGAGGCTTTTCACCTTCACCACCATAAATGCGTAAAGATGTACCCAGAACAGAATGGGTGGGCTGACTGTGTTCCTCCATGTAGTTCCTTCTCAATGGAGCCATGACAGCAACGTGTGACTGCATTGTCAGGAGCCACAGGTGCAATATTATTCTCCCCATTTATCAGCTTCTGAGAACACATACAACTCGTTAGTTCGACAAATGTGTCGACTGTAGCTGTTGGCACCCCCCCAACACTTCAAAGGTAATGCCCTAATGCCCCTGGCAGTGTAGTATGAGTACATCACGCTGTTCAGTAGCACAAACAGTAGGCGAAGAGTGCCACTCAGATTCGACCCACTGGCAAAAAGGGACTAGATTGCTTACATTGGCGTATGTTGCTTATGCTGTGCTTTGTTGACCTGGAGCACGTAATCAATCTCACACAGTGGCCTCAGGCTGCCATAGAGGGAGAATGGTGGGGTGTGGCCAGTCAGCCAGTTTTCTCTGTAACGCACGCTGGCACTAACCCCCAGACTTTAAATACCACAGCAAGCCATATAGCTAATGGCATGGTGCCTCTCTGTCCGCAGCATTCCATAGGATATTTTAACCCATACGAACAATTCAGTCTGGCTTCTGTTCTTGCGGCACAGGCACGTGTGCAGACAGCCAAATGGTTCTCGTAGGGGGGAAGCCTTCCTGCATGTCTGTCGTGCTGTGGCCACACACCGTTCACTAATTGATTCTGTGATTGTTGTTCTTTGATTACTTTGATTGTTTATCAGGCATGCTGGATCTGACCTGGGTGTGAATGCTAGTTAGTGTCGCGAGGGTCTGTCTGCCAATCCTTCACTGCATGAGAGTAATAACGGGAGGCTTTTTGAATTTGAACTTCACTCCCACTTACAGCGTAAAAGTGTTTTTAAATTATCCAATACTGCACAAATCATATGTCTGTTTAATTGCAGTCATCAGGAAATATGGCAGGTGTAACAGTACAGTTTAGATCTTTCTCATCCAGGTTCATTTTGTTCATCTCTTTCAAACAAGTAAAGCTGCCTGCTGTTTCAGCCGGTCGCCTGTGACCAGAGTGAAGTGTAGTGGGCTCCCTGGTGGCAAGCATGCCCCCGTAGGTCACAGTTCACCCGGGTATGCCTCTGCTTTCAAATGGGCCCTGTCTGGAGGTAACAAAGCTCTCACCAGGGGTGGGGGTCATGGGCACCCTGTACTAGCACCCCCCACCCCCCCCTTATTTTCTTGGGCCATGGTTGGCTGTAAAGAGCTTGACCCAATCAGCATTCAGCACAGACTCAGCTTGAACAGGCCTCGGGTGAGCTTAGAGTGAGTGAGTGAGTGAAGGGAAGAGAGAGAGAGAGAGTGAGAGAGAGAGACAGAGAGAGAGAGAGAGAGAGAGAGACCAGCCTCCCGATTAAGCTCTGTGACGGGCATCACAGTAGCACCAAAGTGTCGTGCCCCAGCTTTCACCCCTGGATCACACCGCTACCCTCTCAAACAGGCTCTTGTCTCAGACGAACACAAAAAGTGGTCACACAGGGGGGACTTGGCAGCCCCTGTGTGTATATGTGTGTGTGTGTGTGTGTGTGCGTGCGGCGCGTTGGATGCAGTGGGTGGTGGTGGTGGTGGTGCTGAGCATGACAAAGGAGGTCTTAGGGTGAGTGTTCACATTGCTACAAACAACTGTAATCTCACTCCTCACACGGCTTCCAGGTCAAAGTTTAGGTCTATTCTTCTCTGTTCTGCTTCTTACCCTGGGGTGTATAGGGGTGCTGGCCCACTTTCAACCTTTTTTTTTGTGCCAACCTTCTTAATTCTTCTTATTTCTTTTCTTTGCCCCTCACATGTGCTCAAACACCTCTGAAACAAATCAGTAGTGGCTCAGTGAAGGCAACGAGTGCTACCTCTGAATGTCAAACCTCTCGAGAGGGTGATGTGACTAACAGTTGAGAGTTCCTTGTCCTCCTCCATTCTCCTCCATCCTCCCATTCTACCATTCATAGAGCATTCAGCCCTAATAGTACTACATTGTTAAATAAGATAAATCCAAATGAATAACAGCCTGCCTATCTATCTGTCTATCTATCTATCTATATATCTATCTATCTATCTATCTATCTATCTATCTATCTATCTATCTATCTATCTATCTATCTGTCTGTCTGTCTGTCTGTCTGTCTGTCTGTCTGTCTGTCTGTCTGTCTGTCTGTCTGTCTATCTATCTATCTATCTATCTATCTATCTAAATTCCTCTCCCTTTTTCTCCTCCAACCATGTCTCAACACTCGCACTCAGTGGCACCTCTGTAGTACCCACTGGACCCAGGCCAACGTACACTTCCTGAGGGATTCCAATGGGCTATTTCAGTAAATGGACATATTATCTGTGCTTATTATTCATGGTGTGCAATAGGGGTGCCACTCTGCTCCCCCAGTCAGAGGAATGACCCTCCACCCGCACAAGCATGCCCACCTGGGGCACTTACCTGACAAATTATCAATAAACACGAGACCCACGCGCTCAGGAACGCTGCCAGCCAGACTCTAGGGGATGTTGGACAGACTGATGAGAGAGACTGATGGAGAGGGGAAAAGAGATGGAGGGAGAGAGAGAAAAAGGGAGGCAGGGAAAAGGTAATTGGTAGTTGAAGAAGAAAAGGAGAGAGAATTCTACCGATTTTGATAGATGGCTGGAGACGATCGTCTCAGTCCCACTGACTGATGTGAGGAAACACTGCGAAGGAGTACACTTCACCCTGCCAATACAAACAGGTATAAATGTTTTCGAAAATCCCTCTGCTCCCTTTCCCCCTCCATCACCCCCCCCCCCCCCTACTTTTTTCCTATTCGCCATTTCTTCACTTCTCATTATTTTGTACTCTTCCTTCTACTATTAAACCTCCCTCCACACTTTGGATAGGGTATGACATTTCTTCTCAATCTCTTTCCTCTCCTCCCCTGATACAACCCACACCCACACATATTCACACACACACACACACACACACACACACACACACACTCCCCTGGTCAGAACCCCAGTCTTCGGGTTACCCCGGCACTGATCTGAATAAATATAATTAAAAGACTTTTTTGTGGTTCTAATAAAAGACTCATTTGTATAACATTTCCACTGTAGCACAAAGGCCACATTTATGTACCAAGAGTTTCGACTGGTGTCCAATTTACACAGAAATTTGTATTTTTAGTCCAGCTCCCTATGCATATTCGTGTGTGTGTGTGTGTGTGTGTGTGTGTGTGGGTGGGTGGTTGAGAGAAGGTGTGTGTGTGTGTGTGTGTGTGGGAGAGAGAAAAAGTTGAAGGGGCCAATGGAAAAAAGTAGTCCCCTTTATAGCACCCCTTGTAAAATATCTGATAAATTTCTTTTTAAATACTAAAAGACACTATTGACTGTGGAGGAGGGTTAACCTTCTCCTGACCAGCACAGTCATCCACTAGGGACACAGACATGCTCTGTCTAATCTGACTGGAGTTCACATGGTTTCAGTGCAGAGTAATACACACACTCCATGTGTACTCTTGTCTCTATCAAATCCATAGACAGACTGCCATATCATCAGTGTCTCTGATCCAGCTATGTTTGTCTACCTTTCTATTTACCTATCCACCCACCTATCCATCCATCCATCCATCCATTCATCCATCTATCCATCCATCCATCCATCCATCCATTCATCCATCCATCCATAGAATCATCCATACATCCATCCATCCATCCATCCATCCATCCATCCAAACAACCAACAGATTGTCGATTAGTAGCAGTTGCTTTAGAGTCTTCCTCTGTCATTCATTTGTGGACTTCAGGAAGCCGACAAGTTGGCAGCTGGAAAAGGAAACGTATTAGGAAGAGGAGAGAAAGAAAAAAAAACCAAACCCGGCAGTGAAACTCTTCATCCGTGCACTCCCAGCACCACTGCCTCTCCCATGCTTTGTCTGTCCGAGATCCACTTCACTACTCCAAGACAAAACACGTCCCCTTTGGCAGATCATCGCTCTCGCTTCATTGTCCACGATCATCTCATTTCACGGGCCTTTTCCCTTCCATCCCGCTGGCTGCACAGGAACAATATTTATTCAAAATATCAATGATATGAATGCTCCCCCTCCTCCAATTGATGGTGGATCTTTTGACAAGTGCTTCTCTTTTTGTAATTTCACATCAACACTGGCAGCTTAGTCGCTTCACACTTTCTGTGTGATGGGCAATACAAAAAGCATGATCAATGGATTATTCCATGTGAGTGCATATGTATGTGTATGTGCATGTGCATTCGTGTGTGTATGTGTGTGTGTGTGTGTGTGTGCGCATGTATGTGTGGATACTAGCATATTTCTTGGCATATTGCCCTTGAATATACGGAACTTTTTCTTTATTTACACTCTAGCACTCTCTGCTTTCTGAGGTACTACTTTTTAAAAGGTTAGAGGACATGTCTCACCTTGTTGAAACCAAGCCACACCATAAAACTATTGGATCTGTACATTATCACATACGAGGTTATGTTTTCTTCTTCTTTCTTCTTTTGAGGTGGGGGGTGGGGTGGGATGATTTTTTTCCCTGTGAAGAGCAAAGCAAATTCATCGATGGAGAAAATCCAGCCCTAGGTCTTTGTGTGTGTGTGTAGCTTCGTTTGTATCATATATTTTTCAGCCCTGTGGATCTTGTTTGTACAGTAGCCATATCTTCATGACAAATCTGCCTCAGCTAGCATGGAGGAGTACATGTGTATGTGCTTCGTTATGTGTGGCTGAGTTGCTTACACTCCAACCCACACAGGCCCTCACTTACTCGCTGACACAACACTCAGTCACACACACACACACACACACACACACACACACACACACACACACACACGCTCCACAGTGGCTGCCCCCCACACTCCCACGCCTTGCTGAGCAATAACAGTGTGTGTGAAAGACGCCCTTGTCCCTGGCCCGCTCTGCCTCTGCTCAGGCCGCCCAGCAGCAGCCTCTGCCCTCTGCCTCCACTGTCTGCACTGCCCGTAGCCTCGCCTCCCCTTCCTCCTCCTCCCCTCCTCTCCTCCTCTCCTGCTGCCACTACTGCTGCTTGTGCTGCTGCTAATGCGGATGCTAGCAGCTAACACTCGTTCTGTAGAAGGAGGCACTGCTGAAGTGGCGTGTCAAGTTGGCCTCTCTGTCAACTGTGTCAACCTGTGTGTGACTATTTCAGTCACAGGTGACAGATTATGGGTGTGTAATACAAGTATGATAAACAGACCAACTCACA
>CM059284.1:27989625-28084625 GCA_030347295.1 Setipinna tenuifilis
TGTCCGACTCGGTGATGCGATGCGGCGATCCTCCAGAGGGGGCTCCTCGCAGATCAGGACTCGTCCTCTGCATAGCAGCTCCTGCCTGCCTGCCTGTCTGTCCCATCCCACCTGAGTCAATACACATTACGGACCCGGCCACCAGCCATGGCTCAGATTTAGATAAAAGCTAGGCAGCAATGGAGACAGACAGACAGGCAGGCCTTGGGGATATCAGACTAGACCATCCCCTTGTGTGACTGGACCAGCCCACTTTGAGGGACTCTGGGCTGCTGCATCTGATCATGACTGGGGGGGTCAGGTTGGGGGTTGGGGGATTATTCTCAAAGTTCTCCGTCTCTGATTACCCCCAGTCTCCATGGCATAACACACATATCTCCACCCTCCATAGCCATTGTCATGGGGCAAAATAAACGGGTCTATGTCTGCGGCCCCTTAACCACCCACCCCCACCCCTACCCCACCCCCCTTTAAGACCCTCCCCACCCTCCACGAGCCCTGGGGGCTTCAGTTTCGCCTTCAACACACCTGTCCCATTGAGGGGGTCAATGGGTCTTAATGAGAGTGGCTAATCCCCCCGGTCTGGAAGCCCTCACACAAGCCCCTAATGACCGGTAATTAGTTACCCTGTGCTGGGCCTCACAATGATGGCTTGTCTTGGGCCCCCTGCCCGCCTTCGCAGTCATTCCTACCCCTGCTCGCCCCTCTGTTTAAGGGGAGTGGTGTCCATGCAGCCAAAAAATCCTGCCTGCCTGCTATCTGGCGAGGTAACTATTACAGCCTATATTCCATACCAGTGGGCAAACAATGGCTTGAACTGTTTTTGGATGGAGGCTTAAGCTAACCCCCTCGCTACCTTATCTCTCCTGTATCTATATGATGCTGGAGTGTAGTTTTACTGGGCCGGCTTAGCGATTTGGGCACATTATAGTGTAAGTGAGCAGGACGGGAGATGCGAGACATGAATGTGGGTTTAGCTAATCCGGCATTCCTCCAGTGGATAAAACCCCACAAGGGCCGGCGTGTGCCAGGACCCTATACAGACCCCGGCGCTAAGACTAAAACAACAGTCAAGAATAATATAAGCACAAGACAGGCCCCCTGACCCCCTTCCTACACTATTGCCTGTGCGTAGCCTATAGGTTGTGTTGAAAGTGCCTTGTGACGGCACTCGTAGTTCAGTTTTATTTCCTTATTGCATGTAGAATTGTTGAGGATATCAAAATATTCATGACATTATCATCAGAGCATCTCACTATACTTTGTATAGTGACAATAAAGATTTTTACTATCATATCATCAGCACGCACAAGAAATTCAATTACACATAATGACGTGCAATAACAGTGTCAGTGTTAAATAAAATTAAAGTTTAATTAAGCACAAGGGAAAATTTGCTCCAGGAGCGCCTTGCATGTCTCATGGCAGAAAAAACAGATCAGAAAAGGACTGGTTGCCTGTTGCGTTCTCTTCCTTTCTCCTTCTGTTCTCTCTCACTCTCTCTGTCTCTCGCTGTCTATCTCTCTCTCTCTTTCTTTCTCTTTCATTTACAGACTCTCGTGCCTCCCTCTGCTAGCTGTAGCCCAATTTCCAGATAGCCCAGTGCTTAATTAGGAAACTATGCGTCCAGACCTGAACCATATTGACAGCAGTTGGGTCCCTAGTATAACAGTGATGCAGCAGACAAATGGTCTGCATTGTGGCCCTGTGCAGCACTCCTGTTTAGTGTCATCCTCAAAACATGCATCCACGTATGCATGGCAGCGCGCGCACACACACACACACACACACACACACACACACACACACACACACACACACACACACACGCACACATCAGGGTTTTTTTCACTCTTGACATAGTATTCCAATCCTTAATTCGTCATCCCACATTATTTGTGGAATGAGTTACAGAACAGAGAGAGAGAGAGAGGAATGAAAAAAGGGGGAAGAGAGAACGGGAGGAAAAGAGAAGCCTGGCAGAATGAGAGGCAGAGGATGGAAAGGGAAGTGATGAAGGAGAGGGATGAAGAAGAGACACAGACATAGGAAAAATGTGCCACAGAGAAAAAAAAAAACCTTTGAGGCTAAACATCTCTATGTGTCAAAACAGACAAAAGAACACAGGGCTGACATTTCACCACCCAGTAGTTTAAACGCTGTGGCGTTGAACAGACCCCTCTTGCTACATCCAGTCACACTTCCCTGTGGAGGTAATGGCAGGCAACCCAGCTGTCTCTTTCCCAAGTAAGAAAATACTGTGGGCTCCCCGCATAGTGAGAACCTTTAGAGTGTCACCTGAAGTTCACTGGAGTGAAAGACAGTAAAAATGTTGTTGTGTTCACACACACACACACACACACACACACACAGAAAGAGAAGAGAGAGAGAGAGAGAGAGAGAGAGAGCGTCTTGGTCTAACTCCCACCACAGCCTGGCTACGTCTTCCACCTTTTTCAGCCACGCTTAGCCTCGCCAATGTTTCTTGGCCTTTACCAAGTTCAGTTCAGGTTTCAGCGGGATGAGCAGAGAGGCGGTTCGGGTTACGCTGGGATGGGTAGGCAGGTGGAGCGCACCGGCCAAAGGGCCACCCAGGCTTTTGTGCCTTACCGTTCAGCCTCCCCAAAACACAAGGAACTTTTGTTTTGTCTGGTCCTCACGCTCTCCCTCTTTCCAGGAACTCCCTCAGTTCCTTTCAACTCAATCGAAGTAGTCAGTAATGGCAGTTCATGCGGAACGGTTGTAAAAAACAACAACAAAAAAAACAAAAACAATAAAAAGCTCCTTTATGTGACACAAATCAGAAATTCATTTTCCACTGGAATGTTCCCAGGTACAGTTATCAAGCCCTGTGGGGGTCAATTGTTGTAAAGAGCACTAACAGTCTGTCAACTTGTGGGTTTGGATGTAGAAATCCTGCAATGACCAATGTGGCCAGTAGGTGGCACAGCTTTGGCCACCTGCTTATTGACTCCACAGTGAATAAGGGATTGTGTTGCATTCCTCAGGGTTAAAGATGACAGACAGAGGGCGGAAAAAAAGAGGCAGAGAGCTGGAGGGAGGGACAGGAAGAGGAGGGGATCATAAGGAGAGAGAGCAGGAGAGAGAGCAGGAGAGAGAGAGGGATTGAGAGAGAGGGAGAGAGAAAGAAGGAGTTAGATGGAAAAGAGAAGAAAGAATAAAGGAGTCTTTACATTCTGTTGAAACCAGCAGCTTTGAGCGGTTTCATATAATTTAAGACATATGGAAATTATTAGGGAGGGGTGTTCTGAAGGGGTGTGTGTCTCAGCTAGTCACGTTTTGTAATGAAGACATAACAGTATTTTTAGTGTTCGTCTCTTTTTTTCCTTCTCTGAGTGTTGCGTTTGGAGTTTCCCTGGATAGAATAGCATGCCATTACTTTAGTTTGACTGACACATGTAGAGTAAGGAGGTTTAGCATTACCACAGGCAAAATAGGGGTGAACTACTGTTCTACCCTTTGACTCTGTGCCCTCCATATATTTATGCAGGGTATGGCCGGGACAATTATGTAGTTATATGGGGAGTGCAGAAGTGGGGTGTGACCTTAGGACCTGGTGGTGTCTGTAATTTTTTTCTTGTCTTTTTTTGGTCATAGGCAAACAGAAGTTGTCAAGTGGGATCCTAAGTGCTTGCCTGTGTGCCAGTAGTATGTGTGTGTGTACGCGTCTGTGCATGTTCTTGCATGTGCGTGTGTGTGTGTGTGCAAGTGTGTGAGTGTGTGTGTGTGTGTTTGTGAGTGAGTGTAAACAGACTGCCTGAATCAATGCACAGACAGAGTTTGTCCAGAGTGTGTGTGCGTATGTGTGTGTGTGTGTGTGTGTGTGTGTGTGTGTGTGTGTGTGTGTGTGTGTGTGTGTGTGTGTGTGAGTGTGAGTGAGTGTGAGTGAGTGTATATGTATGTGTGTGTGTTTGTGTATGTGCTTGTGGATGTGTGTGTGTTTGTGTATGTGCTTGTGCATGTGTGTGTGTGTGTGTGTGTCTGTGTGTGTGTGTGTGTGTGTGTGTGTGTGTGTGTGTGTGTGTGTGTGTGTGTGTGAACACACTAAGTGTGTGTGTGTGTTCATCTGTGTTTATGTGAATGGGGTGGGCTTGACATGGCTGACCTCCATGCTGATTTCCTGTTGACTGGGCAAAGGCCAGCTCAGGGAAAGTCAAGACCGTAGACCCAGAGGCGTGATGGTGTGATGTGAGGGGATAGCTGTATGTATGTGTGTGTGTTAGTGTGTATGTTAGTGTGTGTGTGTGTGTGTGTGTGTGTGTGTGTGTGTGTGTGTGTGTGTGTGTGTGTGTGTATGTCTGTGTGTGTGTGTGTGTGTGTGTGTGTGTGTGTGTGTGTGTGTGTGTGCGCATGTGTCTGTGTGTGTGTGCGCGCACGTGCATGCGTGTCGGTATATGTGAATGTGTGTGTGTGTGTGTGTGTGTGTGTGTGTGTGTGTGTGTGTGTGTGTGAAGTGGCTGACGTGGACACACAGAGGAGAGAGGGGAGAGATGCCCAGCCTGGCCCCCCTTCTGGCAGAGATTCCCTGAGTTTGTCTGCCCCCATAACTCCATGCCCCATTAGCCAGCGCAGTAAAACGGACCACTGTAAATGCAGCGGCCACAGCGGCATATTTGTGACCCAAACATGGCGATTAAGGTAGTGTGACGGCGAGGAGTCGTGGAGCCCGTGTAGATGGAAGCCAGTGAAAGATCACTCGCGTAAAGAGAGGCAATGACATAAGAGGAGACATGGGGGACAAAGGGACGTGCAGAGCTAAAAAGAGGTGATGGAAAGAGAGAGAGAGAGACAGAGAAAGAAAGAGGGAGGGAAAGAAATAGAGAAAGAAAGAGCAAAAGAGAGGGTGAGAGAGAGAAAGAGAGTAAGGGAGAGAGAGAGCGAGAGAGAGAGAGACAGAGAGAGAGTGGAGGAGGATCAGTGAGCTTGTATTGCTCCGCCCTAGCGTCTTTACAACTGTGGAAAAGCTGTGCGGAGGGAGTGATGGTATTTGGAGTGAGTTGGCGTATAAAAAGTGCTATTGTTAGTCGGCGGAGCTGGAGTTTTTAAGGGGAACATGGATGTTATTTCACCAAACAGACCCTCGCGACTGAGGCGCATTAGAAATGCACTGCGCAGGCCAGGAAAATCTTACCTTTCCCTGTGACTGCTGACAGCGAGGGAAACTCTCCCTCTCCAGCTTCGGCACATAAGAATATGTTTAATTTCAACAGAGAGAGACAGAGAAAGCAAAAGAAAGAGAGAGAGAGACAGAGAGAGAGAGCGAGGAAGAGAAAGAGTGAAATAGTACATACAGATGTTTGGGGGAGGTGAAATATTTAAGTTTTTCCATGAGAGAAAAAATGCAAGGAAAACAAACTAAAGACGTTGCCGCTTCTGTGGATCTGCTGGCTCTGTCTGCGGGATAATATTTAGATGACATTTCCATTCATTAGTCTGCTCAGAGAGGGTCCCTGTCCCGGAGCTGTGACGGGCTCTGAGGTCAGCCGTTCAGGGCATGATTGGGCCTGAATGTGTGAATGTGTGTGTGTGTGTGTGTGTGTGTGTGTGTGTGTGTGTGTGTGTGTGTGTGTGTGTGTGTGTGTGTGTGCGTTTGTTTTGAATCAGAAACTGGCTTACTGAGGCACTGGCACAGTCAAGATCATTTAATGTTTTAATATGGAAGGAAGGAACTCACCTAGCAGAGCAGCGTGTCTTCTGAATAAACACCTGTCCATCTAAAACCCACTTCATCTAATAGTCTTAATTTTTCACACGCACTCACACGCAAACACACACACACACACACACACACACGTACACACACACACACATACACTCAGTCACACTCACACTCATGCACACACACACACTCACACTGAAGCACACACATACACACAGAATACACCCACCTGCCTATATAATTTGATTTACACGGTAATTCACACATTAATTGAAATTATGCCCCTGCAACTAAGACAATGACTAAAACTAAGACTCCCCTTCACCTCGTGTCTAACAACACCCCTTAGCTGTTCTAAATCCAATGCAAACCCACAGCCTCTCGTGATTTAATGCTTAAATAAGATAGCACTGAAAAAAGACATTATTAAGCTAATGGAATGATGGTACAGGTCAATGACTCCAAATGTTTGTATTGTAATGGGAGGAGGCACCATTCGTTTTTTGACTTGGGAGTATGACCAAAGGGCTTACTGGGAGAACTGGCGACGTACCTTTTATTCATGGTCTGTTTCCTCACGGTTGCTAAGAAGAAAAAGATGCTCTTTGTTATTTGAGACAGTGTGTCAGGGAGGATGCGTTGAGATCATTTTTTTCTCTTTACACTCTGAAAATGGTGCTCTGTTCTCAGATCCGTGCAGTGGCAGCACAGCCTGTTCTTTCTGGGCAGCTAGTGTTGCCTCTGAGTGCCCACTGGAGCCGGCCTGTACTCACACAGTCTGCTCCTCCTGCATGCTCCGCAGTGTTTGGAAGTCCTAATTCTTGCTGTTTAGGTGGTTCACATGGCATCCTGTCTGTTTCATTTTTGCCTGCAGGACTTTCTCACAGTTCACTTTTATTCTTCAGCGTGGGTTTGTTTTAAGTTGCTCAGAATCTGTTTTTGTAAGGATGGAGAGGGGTGCCATTAGGATAAATTGTGTTGTGTCTTCAGTTTCGCTTCAGAATTTCACAGTGCTGTACAGCCTCCCACTTTTCTCCCTCTTTTTTCTCTTTGTCTCTCTGTCCTTCCTGTCTTTCACTTTCTGTCTCTTTCTGTATGTCTCCCCCTTCTCTCTGTCACATCCACCCACCCACCCCCACACACACACACCCTCACACATACACACACACTTACACACAAATTCAGACACACACAAGAGTATCACCAAATAACATCAATGGCCACTCTGCTTCCATTTAGGTGTTTGCCAAGGTCTTCAGCCATGAGGCTCTGGAAAGCTACCTGCCCAAAATCCAGCAGGTCATCCAGGAGACCCTTCGTGTGTGGAGCTCTAACCCAGAACCCATTAACGTGTACCGCGAGTCCCAGCGCCTGTCCTTTCACATGGCCGTCCGGGTGCTCCTGGGTTTCCGCATCTCCGACGAGGAGATGTGCCACTTCTTTAACACTTTCCAGGAGTTTGTGGACAACCTGTTCAGCCTGCCCATTGACTTGCCTTTCAGTGGATACAGGAAGGTAAGACAAAAGCTGCTGGCATCATTTAGCTTTTAAAAATAAGCATAGACTCTCATTTAGACCCACTTTATTATAGCATGACAAAATGATATTTCAATTCTGATGTTTGCATGACAAGACATGTTGGCTCTGTTGTCTTTAAAGCATGGCACCAATGTGGTATTTTGTCTGTAGCTTTTCATGTATAACTAACTAAGCCAAGCAGCTGAAAAGAATAATTGGAGAGGCTCTGGTTAACTTCAGCATCTACCCTCCTCTGACAGGGCATTCGTGCCCGAGACTCGTTGCAGAAGATGATTGAGAAGGCCATCCGAGAGAAGCCCTTATGCACGCAAGGGAAAGACTATGCCGACGCTCTGGATGTCCTGATGGAGAGCGCCAAGGAAAATGGGGCTGAGCTCACCATGCAGGAACTCAAGGTACGGACCCTACCTCTTGTTCTAATCTTAAAAATCCCATGTACCCTTTCCTTACAAAGTAATTCCCAGTGTTGTGCAAGTTCACATCTCACATGAACTGGTTCAAAGTTCAGTTCGTAAAGAAAAGGTATATGAAATAACATTCATATCTTGACTGTTACTCTGTCAATTGAGAATTATAGTTGTATGTTCAGCTCATATAAAAAAACAGTAAAGTGAGCGTTTCTATGCGTATCTTTTTTTTAACAAACCCCAATCAGCTGCCCATCACTACCATCTCCAATTATTGTGAGTGTTATTTGTGTACCCGTTTAATGCATCACACATCACTAACCCAAAGATTTTTGAACCAGTTCATGCATAACACTGGCAATTCCCCCCTCGTAATCCAGACAGAATCTCATTCACCTCTCAACAGAAGCGCAATTCCAAAGATGTTGTCCTGATGTGATATGTGTTGGCCCTCGCTGAGCCAACATGCTGATTTAATTGTCTGAATGTGTGGTGCAGGAGGAGACACAAGGAGTGTTTATGCATATCTGAGAGTTTATAAGTGTTTACAGCTATCATCAGAGAGTAATGTCTCTTTCACTGAAGTTGCTGTGCCAAAATCAAACTCTGCAAAGACTTTCAAAGCTGCCATGTAAACATTTTGGATATGACCGTGTACTCCTCAAACTCAGATGGAGATTTCTTTGTGCTTCTCGCCCCGTGTCTTCCCGAGTCCCCCCCCCCCCTTCTCCCTCCTGACCTCCCAGTCTTCAAGAGTTTTTTTTAAGGCCGGGGCCAAATATGCATCAACACCCTTGTCAGAAGCACAATGGTGGCTTCTTCAGTGACACCCCCTCACCTTCACCCCCCTGCCCGGCCCCCGAGGCCCCGTCATTGCCCCAGCCAGGCGCCCCATGTCAGGAGCCCAGATGCACGCAACATCCCGAGCCCTTGTGCCACGCGGGGGTGATGTTGACATTCTTTGACGTAAATGATAGCCAATGAGGGGGCTTGTGCGTGCGTGCTATTTCTCTTTCTCCTTTTCGTCAACCTTGTTATTCTACCCACTCGTACCTCCACGCCCTTCCTTTTTTTTCCCCTCATAATTTCCACCCTCCTGAAATGAAAGCCCTGTGTAGTCTGGTCTGCACCGTGCCGCCACTCTCTCTCGCTCTTTCTCACTCTCTCTGCTCTCTCTCTTGCTCTGTCTTGCTCTCTCTCTCGCCCTTTCTTGCCGGCTCAGGCTGGTCCAGAGCAGACAGGGGTGGATCCCCGCAGTGTCAGCACCAGCTCAGCAGCATGCTGTAATTTTTCCCTTTTTCAAAAAAGAGTCAAGGAGTCAAAGAACGTGCAACCTGCTGCAGCCGAAAAGGCTCCTGAGGCCTTGCGGGGCCCCCGTCAAGCACCACTCACCCAGTCCCTGAGTTGTGTAACTGGCTGGTGAATGTGCGAGCTTGTTAAAGTCGAGCTCAAGTAAAGCGGGGAGCTTATGCTTGACCTGCCGTGTCCCGCCCGCCTCCACAAGTCCGCAAAAAGAGAAAGAGAATGACCACAGTGTTTGCCCGCGCAGTTCAATCGGCGGTTTTATTTGTTTTCCCGATGTCCATCCAACCGTCCACTGGTCCATTAAAACATCCACTCGAATAACTCACTCTGCCCGTCTCCCTCTCTCTCTTTCAATTTTCCCTCTCTCTCTCTCTCTCTCTCTCTCTCTCTCTCTCTCTCTCTCTCTCTCTCGACTCTGCTTTCTGCAGGAGTCCACAGTGGAGCTGATCTTCGCCTCGTTCGCCACCACGGCCAGCGCCAGCACGTCGCTCATCATGCAGCTGCTGCGCCACCCGGCCGTGCTGGAGAAGCTGCGTGAGGAGCTCCGTAACCGTGGCATCCTGCACAACGGCTGCCTGTGTGAGGGTGAGCTGCGCCTGGACACCATCTGCAGCCTCAAGTATCTGGACTGCGTCATTAAGGAGGTGCTGCGCCTCTTCACGCCTGTGTCCGGCGGCTACCGCGTGGCCATGCAGACCTTTGAGCTAGATGTGAGTGTGCACATCATGATCTATCTATCTATCTATCTATCTATCTATCTATCTATCTATCTATCTATCTATCTATCTATCTGTTGACATTTCGATATTTATACAATGAACACCTAAATGCATGCATCATATCCCTTTTAGTATCTTCTGAAAGGCTGAGTTGGACAAAGACAGTATTTCTCAGGAGCTTTATAAAAACCCTTCATTACATCTGGCTAAATGTACACTCCTACATAGTAATTTTCCCTATAAAAATGTGATGATTCTGTTCCATTGTATCAAAGAACACTGTGTAGCTACAGGATAACAGCATCTATTTAGACTTGTAGCTTTTGGATAAGAGCCTCTATTTAGACTTGGCATAATAAAGAGGGATCACAAAACATATCATTCTCCCTCTCTTCAATCTCTCACAAATGCAGGGTGTTCAGATCCCTAAAGGCTGGAGCGTGATGTACAGCATCCGCGACACCCACGACACCTCGGCCGTCTTCAAGGAGGTTAACGCCTTTGACCCAGACCGCTTCAGCGAGGAACGCAGCGAGGACAAGGAGGGCCGCTTCCACTACCTGCCCTTCGGCGGTGGTGTGCGCTCCTGCCTGGGCAAGCAGCTGGCCACCTTGTTCTTGCGCATCCTGGCCATTGAGCTGGCCAGTACCAGCCGCTTCGAGCTGGCTACGCGGACGTTCCCCCGCATGGTCTCCGTGCCTGTCGTGCATCCCACTGACGGACTGAAGGTCAAGTTCTTTGGCCTGGACTCCAATCAGAATGAGATCATGGCCAAGTCGGATGAGCTTCTGGGCGCCACCGTTTGAGGTGTGAGGAAGAGGAAGAGAGGAGGAGCGGGTGGAGTTAAAGGTCGAGGCGCAAAAACACATGTAACTGAAGAGGATGTGGGGTAGAGCAAAAGATTTCCATGCTCTCTGTGGAGCCTGTTTTTTTTGCAGTTTTCGTACTCCTCGACTGACAGACCTTGCGAAGAGTGAAACATTCTCTTTAGCTTTGTCGGTGTAATTTCCAGACTTCAGCCTGCCAAAAATGTATAGTCCTTGTTGTTTTTCATACAAACACTTACAACTAAAATCTAAAAAGGACAAATATGTTTAACAGAGGAAAGAAATGTAATGTTAACTTGGAGAGAAGCTCATGTTCAAAGTAGTTATGCACAAATGAGTGTCTGTGTGAAGAGGGTTTTGAAGAGAAGAAGACAGTAAATGGAAGGATTGGATGAAGTTAATCCAGGAAAGTTGATAAAACAGGGTAAAGAGTGACTCACTTGTAATGCTAGGACATGATTAGCCTATGTTAAAGCTATAGATATGCTGCGGGTGTGGCCAGGTGTTTGTGTCTCTCGCTATGAAGGTACAGCTTCACATATAAGTGTGGAGGGTGCCTCCACAGAGAAAGGGGAGACTCAAATTCACCTACTAAAATGTAGACGTAGTGTAGAGGGGACCAAATCAGGAAAAGGACTAGAAGTGCATGCTCGGGATTTTATTTTTCAGGGTTTGTCTTTAGTTGCATAATGGTTGTGTCAAAATCTATGTTATAAGTGTGTGTGTGTGTGTGTGTGTGTGTGTGTGTGTGTGTGTGTGTGTGTGTGTGTGTGTGTGTGTCTCCGTGTCTCCGTCTGTGTCTGTGTGCATATGTGTGTGTAGGGGAAGCTGTTGGCAGAGGCTTTGGGGAATGTAAGAGCTGCATTGTAAGCTAGAATGAATGAATGAACTGTATGAAAACTCAGGTGTGTTTGGAGTCCACAATGCCTATTAGACTATACTTGTTTCACTTTTTTATCTGTCCTGCACATAAGACTAGTCATAATCGTTAGCTTCTACTTTGGGAGAAAACCCCTCAACCTGTGCTTTAATGCAGTGATGTGATTGAGGATGTCTCTGTAAAAACAAAAGTTGTTTGTTTTTGAGCCTCAAAATATACTTCACCAAGTGAGATGAGTATGTCTGATGTAAATCCAAATGGCCTAAATGAGAGATTCATGAATGCAAGGGGAGAGGTGATAACTATCTACAAAACTGAAGAACTAAAGGACCCTTGTTCTTGCTGCTTGAGAGTCATATTATTTTTTCGGAGCAGAGTGCCAATGACCTCTCACAAGAACGTGATATTTAAGTTTTTTTTTGCTGCTCCACTTCTTCAACACTAAAATGCAAAGTCAAGTTGACATGGCTTACCAGATGGAGAGGTTAGAACACGCCACAAAGGTTCTCAAAAAAAATCACCTTAACTAGAGATCTTTTGAAGGAAGGTTTTTATGGGACGGCTGGTGGCATCCTATGCTTGACATCTTTGTACACCTAGCAAAAGCTAAGAAACAAACTGAAGGGGTATTATAAGGACCCTTGTTGATGTCTGGGATGAAGACCCTGTGAGGAGGATACTTCCTTGTGTCCTCCGCAGATCACGCGAAGAACATTTTAATCTGTGACCAACCATGCCACTGATTTTTATTTTGTAATGAATGGATTTTTTTTTAAAGTTATTAAGTCTGCTGCTTTTTGTGTACAATACTTCTAACTGAGAGTTCTAGAATGTGAGGGCGGTTTGTGAATCATGGGCAAATATCCACATTTGTGAGAGTAACGAGCGACAGGAAAAATGACTCAGTTAGAAAGCCATGGGTAACGCCTATCTGAAATGTCTAATATCCTAACATTATTCACATTAATTTTATTATTGTAATAAATATTATTTTAAGTGCTATTTTTGTTATATTCCAGAATAGAGTTTTAGTATAAATAAAGTTGGTTGGTAAATATTGTTATATTTAGTATGATATGAATTTCAGCTATATTGTAAACAGTGTTTAAATGTTAATATTGTTTTATGTTATTGTAATAATTTTTATTTTGTTATTATTATTATCATCGCATTCAGTTAATATTAATAAAACAGAAGCACTTGCGAGGTATGTTTATATTGAGTGCCATGCAAATACAAGTCATGTTCTATACTTTATTGAATGCTGTTTTTGCCTGTACATAATATTGTATTTCATCTGTGTTTCACTTAGTTTATGAATGTTTTTTCATCTTCTTTTTTACAGTGATTCTTAAATGTACTTGCCAATTTTATAAACTCCTATAATAAACTGTTATGTGAAAAATAGCATTGTAGTCGTGCAAGATCTCACTTTCTGACTTGTTTACAACACTTGCTTTTTAACATTCTATCCCCACTGTTTCACACCGGACCTGCTCTGGGACAATACAGCACATAATTTTTCACATTGTGGTGATTGATTGTCCCCCAGGGTTCGTGGAAATGTGCTTTTACACAGAGCACAATCTTTTGATTAGCACTAGTTGCATACTGTGTTTACCACATAGGTCACATAGTTTTAAGACCACAGAAAACTCCTTTGATAGACTCCTGGCCTTTGCACTTGCTTGAAAAGTGAAAATGACAAAAGAAAGAGTTAAAGTGAGAAAGACAGGGAGATGAAGGGAGAGAGCGAAAGAGGAGGAGAAAAGTGAAATAGGAGAGATTTATGTTCATTAGACTCATGTTTAACAGTGGTCAGGCACCATTTTTAGTCACAAAACCTGATTTAATATGTACATAAACGCATACACACACACAAACACACATGTACAAACACACGTACACATACAAATAAACCAAACACTGTGGAATTTATCCGGCTAGCTCCTAAACAGTTTAAACGCTTGCACAGAATGAGAAAAAAAGAGTTCAGGAATGCAATGAAATAAAACACTTTTTTTTCATATTCACTCCTTCATTCAACGCTTCTCCATATAAACATACACAGATCTTTTATGCTCATGTCAAGCCGGGAGAGCAGAGAACAACCACAGCAAACAATTCAACAAACAAACAGCCAAATCCAATAGATGCCAGATGTGTCCGGCTGCAAACGCCATCCCCTCTGAGCCATCGGTAATTGCGAGCTGTGCTCTTTCTGGAATTGATCAGTGGTCTGGTGAGCCTTGTGTCCATGTTTTCAGCATTTGACCTGAACCTCACATTTTGGCCAGGCCTGTAAAATGGGAAAGGCCATAGAAGTCCCTTTCTCGGATGTATCTGGCCAATCACATCAATGAGATGAGTTTGGCCTTAGGCTATTTTCCAAAAGGGAAAATCACATGACATTTGTTTATAACTGTCACCACTTACATACACTAGACCACAAGACGTTGTAGGCATGGTCACGGACCACTGCAAATACGTCAACATATGGATGCATATCAAATTCTTTGCATTATGGCACCCTCTGTGGTCAGGACTAGATACTGTTAGTCATTTCAACCCCTACAAACATTTTCTCATAAATTATCTTTATACCTACACCAATAGACAGAAAACATGGACTTGTATCACTGCCTGTATTTAATACATTTGTTACCCATTCTTCTCCACCAGTAAAATCAAGCCAGACTGTAAAACCCACACAAAAAGCCTAGTCTTCTGAATGACAATATCAATCATATTTCTGGATGAAGCATTTACTTCCTACCCGTGCATTCTGGGATGTTCTATCTTTGCTTTGGACTCAAACTCAGCTGAGTGTGCCCATAATTTACTGCAAATGAATGGCTTTTTCTGTCTTTCTTTCCAGTAAGTCACATGATGAATAGGCGAATGTAGTGATGAAAATACTTGCCAGTATTGGTGTGTAGCAAATACATGCAGGACTGATACTTATTTGTTGTTTTGGAACATGTGCCATATTAAGAGACATTTATTTTTCTGCAACATGAAATTGTGTCTGTGTTCTTTGTGAATATTCATTTGTTCAGTTGGTGTAAGACAGAGCCAGATGGTTGGGCTTCATGAACCTTAAAAGGTCAATAGAACAGATCTCTGCCATATGACTATCAGAAATCACTTGGCATCTTAAATTACTGGGAGCAATCAATGGCTACATGAATGAATATGAATGAAATATTAATGCTTAAGAGGAATACACATTAACAGAGACCCATGGGGACAAGGAATTGAATGCTAACCCTGGGGAAAAAGATGGAGGAAAGCAATCTATTTGTGAAAAATCCAAATGCAGTGTATGTCTTAATCTAAATTGCAATGGTTGTTAGCTGTGAAAGTGTAGAAGAAATAGAAGAACATTTATTTGAAACAGCTGAAAAGTTACTATCCTTCCAGGCTTTTTGGTAAAGCAGCTATAGAAGATGAGAGAAAATGTTTGAGCTGTGAGAACTCCAGCAGCCCAAGATGCTTCTGAGACCTGGTGACCTGATCCACTTGATCTTGTGTCTCTCTGTGGAAAAGCAGGAGGAAAAGACTGAAGAAAGGACCGGGGAGGGAAAAGACTGATATAAAGCATGATTCAATACATGACATCCAGCTCTGCGAAGGCTCATTTCATCACAGAGGAGTCATGCTCAGCGTCCTCGCCTGCTGGAGCCGTCCTGCATCCAGACCCAGGATCTGTCTCAAGGCCTAATACAACTTGTGTCCGCGCCAGCAAGTCCTCCGCACCTCCGCACACAGTCTCCACCTTTGTATTCATCTACATCAGCATCTAAAATGTGATTACACTTGCCCTTGCACTCTTATCTGTTCTTCCACAGAACAATGGATCTCTTTCACAGAGTTTCTCTTCTCCAACACCCCCTTGCCCCCCACCCCCACCCCACCCCCGCCCAACCCCTTTTCAGCATGCCGATTTCCGACCACAATGTTTGGGAGTCAGCCTCGGAGCAGACATTTGGAAAGAGGGAGATAATTTTAGGACGGCTGGACCCGCTCATTGTTCTTGAAGGAGAGAGCCGTTTGGGCTGAGGCCATAGTCACTCTGGTGCCACGACCCCTCCGCTGCTCGGCCCTCCTAGTCTCATCTTGGCCCAATTCTGCTGCTTCAGCTCCGACTTTTTCATTTTTCACTTCAAGTCCTTTGCCAGTTTGCCATAATTAGAAACATACAAGGTTTCATTCAAAAAAAGAGAAAATCTTGAGGATGTGTTAGCACATTTCTGTATGTGAAAGTACAGTATGTGTTGGAAAATCCTGTTGTGAAATATTTATCAAATGTGCAATTATATTCCAGTAATAAGATGTAATATAAGATATGGATATCATCTTCAATTTTCAAACTTTAAACTATCTTTACACAGAAAAAAATAAAGGGACAGGTGGCTACATTGGGGGGGGGGGGGGCGTTCGAGTTTGACAGATGAGGAAAGATATTTTCTGAACTTTTTAATTTTTTTTCTGCATCTTTAATACTGTAAGCAGGCTCATCATAATAACCCCTTGGTGAACATAAGCCGTGTGTGTGTATGTGTGTGTGTGTGTGTGTGTGTGTGTGTGTGTGTGTGTGTGTGTTTAAGCAGAAGAGTCTAGTCTGGGGTACATGTGACAGTGTGTGTGTTAAGTTTTGTTTGTGCGCATAATGTACAAAGACTAAATGGAAATTACGTCCTTGTCAACAAGCCCTGATGTAAATGCCCATGTTTTGAAATGACTGGAAACTTGTATTATGATTCATGAGCACAACACCCAGCATTCATTTAAATTCTGAACAGGGGCCTGGACTGGGACAGTTAAAACTAACAACTGAATTGCAAAGCATTGACACAAACCCACTTGACCCTTCATCTCAGAGTACAACAAGCCATTCTACATGTGCCCAAGTAAACTTGTCTCTCAGGTTCACAAATATCTTTTGGCATGTGGCTCAGTGTTGTTTCACAGAGTATGTGAGGGACAAAGATGATATCTGTAAGGCTTTGTGGCAAAAGTCCTTTGATAAGACTTGTCTGAATTGGCCTCATCATAACTGGGAAAGATAAACTGTATGTTAGGGGTCCCTTTATGAGGACTGGAGCAGCTGTGTACCAAAGCCGGTGAAAAAGAAACTCTTCAATTACTTGGCCTTTTATGACATATGTGTGCACAGACCCACATGTGTGTGTGGAGAGGCTGCCTGTATTGCAGTCTGAGGCCATCAAATCATATCATGACAAAACTAAATGAAAAACAAACCCCCTCGTTAGGTTGTGCAATTTCCTTCTAGTTAAAAAACAGTGGCCACAAAGAATGCCAAATGGAATGTCGCAATGTACCAGTTTTACACAATCATTTTGATAACTAAACAAGGTTTTGAGTAAACCCATATAATAAACCCATATACACAAACACACACAAACACACACACACTCACTCACACACACACACACACACACACACACACACACACACACACACACACACACACACACACACACACACACACACACACACACACACACACACACATATGCAGAAATGTACACACACACACACACATAAAGCCTGTATGCATGGAGCTTTCATTCACATCAGTCTTGTGTATCCTCAAGCTCACAATCTTATGTGGGAATCTGGAACCCATGTTTACATCAGTTGGATGTCAGCAGACACTACCTGCCACCTGTTCCCATTCCCATTCTATATCAGACACTCCTTCCAAAGAGAAAAAAAAAACTTCAAGGACTGCACTCCAAGTTTACCCTTCATATGTGTTACCCTGTATATCTGCCTCCCTCATGCTCTCATAAGTAATGCTTCAGCTCATCTTATAATGATTACAAACCGTGTTTGATTATTTCCTGTCATACTTGCACTACTCGGCTGTGTATTAAGATATCTCAGGCTGTGCGTGTCTTCTCCTATAACATTTTTTAACCAATATCCCTGTGTGCTCTTGACAGGTAGCAGGCAGTAAGCATAAAAGTACAGCTACACCATATGAGTACAGAACCCCTATGGTTTGCTCGGGGTTTCCAGCAATCTGACACCACTTCCTCCAGGTCACACAGGGGTCAAATACCCAGAATTCTCTCTTTGGCACGCAAAGAAAATCTGGACCCCCTCTCTCTCTTCTCATCCGTGTCATTTCCAGTCACCCTGTGTCATTCTGTTTCCCCTTGTCATGAGCCAGCCTTGGCCGAGAGCAACAACAAGTGGAGGAGCCACAGGGTGTCTGTACTCTAATTAGCTTTTGGACAGCAAGGGTGAGAGGCAGCAGGGGTGGATTCTCTGGAATCCATCTGAGGACGTCAGTGACTGGGACACATACGTGATAGTCATCACTATCAGATGGGGCACCATCCCACAGACACAGACTGACACGAGTGCGCTTTGTCATAACACTCGTGCATGTGTGTTGTCTCAGTGGTGTACCCTTGCGTGCACTTTTAGTGGTTGTTTGCTGACGCACACTTCCTCACTGGAAGGCTTTGCAGTGACTCAAAAGCTGAGCCAAACACACATTTGATAATGTTTAGAGGGGAGATGAACCCATGTGCTCTCTGGGTCTCCAGATTGGTAAAAGCCCCAGTACAAGTGAGAGGTGTCTGAAATGAGATTTATTTTGCAATAAATGCCAGATGTTCCGCTTCCTGACCCTGGTCAAGGCAGTTTGTGCACAGTTGACTAAGCTACACAGTCACCCCTGTGAGGCCAAATGTGGGGTTATCCATCGGTGTGTGTGTGTGTATGTCTGTGTGTGTGGTGGGTGGTAGGCGGGTTGGGTGACCACCACAGAACAGGTGACCTCAAAGGCCATTATCCTGTTATCGGCTGTTGGTATCTAGGCAATAGTTTCATCCACAATTTCTCTTATATTTAAGCTAAATATGCATAAATTACTGGAAAAATGTTTATTTACTTTATTTACTTTACTCTATAATCTACTTTATAGTATCCATTAGGAAAAAGTAGTTGTTCTGGTTATCATTCATAAGCGCATTGTTATGGGTACATTGATAAAGGGGAAATATGGGTGATATGGGTACATTGATAAAGGTAGCCAGTTCCTAAAAAGTTAATGCCCACCTTATTGGCCAATCAGAAAAAAGAATTCCATTGTTAAGGGAGATAACTGGCTGGAGGAGTGGAGTGTTGATTCCAGGCACACACACACAGGGCTTTACTACACATTTAAAAGTGATGACTAACCTAATTAAAAACAATAGATGAGTGTCTGTGGTGGACTGTAAAGACAAAATCGCCACAGATATTTGATGATGTGTTGATACATATAATACATATGTTATGGTTAAACTAGAAGAGATGATGTGGGAGATGTGGGATTGTACCCATAAAGGACGGGCTCTTACATTTACACCTCATCTCATGTTATGTCAGCCCAGTGTCATCTACTCCACTGTATATTTTTTGCAGTGATGGCCAACCTGGAATTAGAATTCTACAATCTAGTGTCATATGTTCTAAATCATCCGGTTCCACCTGTGCACTCAGTACAGGTGATTTCTAATAACTAATTGCTCTACTTGGCTGAAGAGTTGTGCTAATTAGATTCAGCTGATGAATGGCTGGAACAGATAAAGTATGTGGTACTGGAGTATAGCTTTTAAAGTGAGATTGCCCATTACTGATCTGATGCCATGCTAATACAAGAGGCTGAAACCACTGCACTCAGATTACATGTGTAATTTTCTAGGTCCTCCTGGATTTTTTAAATGTGCTCTATAAATCCCTACGTAACTACCCCTAAAAGTACTCAGCACATGTGTGTTGTAATAAGTGCTTTGACCTGCTGAGACCTTGGGGTATCTTATGATCCATGATGGTGACACATGACTCTGACTGTACCAGGGACTGCTGTGGCCCTTCTAAGGAAAATGAGATCATTCCTTAGGGTCCAATTGTTTGTTTGAAATGTCAGTGTGATGTTCTAGCACACATGTGTATGCACACCAATCAATCCACTCCACCCTCTGATGCACACACAATACACATGAACCAACATTCAAACAGACACAAAATAAGCACAAGTCATGCTGAGGTCACCGTGGTTTCAAGGCATTACATCAGCATCTGCTAATTTCATGGCCATAAATTAACATCAGAAGTTAAAGGCCTGCAGATACTTGTTGAGTGTTAAGACCTTGGATACTTCTCACACCACATCCCACATCCACATAGAGAGAGAGAGAGAGAGAGAGAGAGAGAGAGAGAGAGAGAGAGAGAGAGAGAGAGGCAGACAGACAGAGATAGAGACAGACAGAGACAGAGGGAGAAGAGAGAGAGAGGGGGGGGGGGGGTACAATGTTTTGGAACTCTGAAACAGAAACCATAATGGAATCTTGTTTATTCTAGTCATTAATGTTAATATGTTAATTGGGAGGTGGCTAAGGGTTTTATTCAGACTGCTAATCATAGAATGATAGCAAGATGGGTGACATGTTGTGGTGGAAGATGAATGGTATTTAAAATTAGGCAGAGGTGTCAATCAAACACTAAAAACCCTGCCATGTATTCTTTCTGCCTGGGCACTTAACACAGATAATTTTACAAATGAGTTGGTCTTCCTGTCTGATGATTTATGTACTCCGTAGAAAATGGTTAGTTTAGATGTGGCATAGTATTTAATTTCTAAAAAAGGAACTGACACCTTCCTTTTTCCTTGGTCAAAAAATCAGGTAACAGTGCATGCAGCAGGACTATGCTTTTCGTACTGTCACATGCATACTGCCCTTTCACTTAGTCATAAAAGCGTTTTGGTGCCAACAATTAATTTCTGGCATCCTGTGAAAAGGAGTAGGATTAATCAACAAGCTGAAATGGAACTGGAAAATACATTATAAATGCAAATACAAAGGCTGATTTGCTGAAACAGCAAGTCTTGCTGCTATGTCAGTGTTTGGCAGGTGGCTTTCTATAGTTCAGGTCTCCCCTGGCTCTAGACACAGATGCTTTACGTCTGTGCGTTATGAAATATTCTGCGGCTCAGAAATTGAGCCAAAATTTGTGATTAAGATATATATATATATATATATATATATATATATAGTAATCATAAGAAGAGAAGAGCAGTAAAATAGATCAGAAGCAGAGAGCAGTTTAATATCAAGATGACTAGAGGAAAAGAAAGAGAAGGAAAAAGAGGGGAAGAGAAAAAAGAATGAAATAAAAGGAGGGGAAGAGAATCCCTCTGCATTTTATCCAGTCATTTCAATAAAGTGTACGCTGCTGAGGGTAATTGGATTCACATTTCTGCTGCTCAATAGAGCTGATAGAGATCTACAGGGAGCTGTGCTGCCGTCTATGCAGATCAACATGGTTCACGAAGGGGTGGAAAACAAGAGGGGGAGAGAGAGAGAGAGAGAGAGAGAGGGAGGGAGAGACAGAGAGAGAGAGAGAGAGAGAGAGAGAGAGCAAGAGAGAGACTAAGAGGAGAAGGAGAAAGTAAGCAAGAAAGAAACAGAAAAAGTGAGCAGAGAGAGAGAATTAAGTTCTCTCTCTCTCAGTTTGGGCCAATATGGGGTAGTAGTGGAGAGATGGTGAGGTGACTTGGGGGTGGGGTAGAGGAACCACCCTCCTCCAACCCCACACCGCCACCTTTGCACCACACCAGCTCCCTCCACCCCACCCCCAAGAGCACATCACAACCAGACCCAGGCTCAGAGATTGGATCCAGATGGCGGTGGAGGCAGCAGAGATGCAGCATTTGAGGTCGAATCACAGTCAATTGGATTCACATGGCTAAGGTTGAACAGTAGAACTCTCTCTCTCTTTCTTTCTCTCTCCCTCCCTCCCTGTTGCTCCCTCTCCCTCCTTCTGTGCCCTTTTTCTCCCCCCGCCCACCGTTCGTTCATCTGTGCCTCATTTCTTGCTGTGGCAGATCTTATTGATGAGGGGCTGTCGCCGGTTCAGTGGACCTGTGACTGCCTGACACTATGGCAGATCGGTTGTTTTGGTTGATCTCCGCTGATTTGATTCCACTGGCACAGACACAACATTGTGAGGACTGATTGTAGACTGACAGTAAAGTGTATGATAACACCAGTAGCACCAGATGTCTCTTGGTTGACCCAGGGTTTTTCTGGCTGAGTGAAATTGAAACAGGCAGTCTTTGGGACAGCCTCATGGGGTGGCTGCAGGTTCTTTCTCACCATTTTTTGTTGTTCTTCTGCGCCTTCGTCCTTCTACAAGTCACTATGAGTCATGCATAAACACACACAAACACACACACACTTACATCCTGCTAACTCATACTCACATATACTCACATATTCACATCATCATCCACATAAACATTACACCCACAGGTTTACACATCCCTATGACTGTTACATGTGTAACTCAGGACTCCTCTCCAGGACTCCTCTCTTTGTAGGTACTTCCACATTGTCCCAAAAAACACCATATATCATATAGCAGATTTTCTTACAGAGAAGGGCACCTTCCTGAAAAGTTTGCTGCCTCTTGCAGTTTGCTGCGGGTGCTGGGTGCAGCATTTTTTAGGTGCTCCCAGATGCTCCATCCTCATAGGTAGCAACTGAAAAAATCTGGTGACTCTTCTCATTCACCTTTTCTCATTGCTGATTTCCTTCTACGGTAGACAAGAACAGAACGTATGTGATATAGAGAGATGTCATCGAAATGTCATGTCTGGGCTATAAGACACTATAAGATCATAGCCCATAACATCAGGTACAAGACAGTAAAATTGCTATTGTTTTGTCATCATGGATATTATACGACGATTTTACTCGACAAAAAGGGAATGCAATCTTGAAAAATTCTTCCCAAGTTAGCATTCCATTAGGGTTTGCTTGTTTTGTAACGCTGACATAGCCTGATAAACCAGCCCCTCGTACTTCATTTCGTTTTGTACAGAGGGTCTGGCGTTGGTATCATTCTCAGTGCCTGTTGTAGTACAGATTCCATACTAGCCAATCAGCGGCCAGAGGGAGTGTTTGTGAGCGATGACGTTGTTGTGTGTGATACATTTCACTTGTAGTCAATCTGTGGATGTAGCTTGGCAATGGCAACGGAGAACAAAGTAAGCAAGGCCATTCAGTCTGTTGTGGCTTCAGAACACTTCGGAATATAAATGAATTAAAGTTGAAAAGTTTAATCTTCCAGCTTGCTCCGTTACTTGCTCCATCTGTTAGTTTTCGAACTAAGAACTAACATTACAATTAGACGTTAATGATGTGGGTAAAGGCAGATCCAATCGTTTCAAATTTCAGCAAAGACCAAACGTCCAGGAAGAAAAATGTTTCTCAATACAGCACCGCCAGACCCTCTGTACAAAATGAAGTGAAGTACAAGGGGCTGGTTTACTAAGCTAACGCTGACACCAAGCAATGACAAAGAGACGGATAATATCAGCCTTTCTGCACTTTTCCTACAAGTTTGCAGAACTGCCATGTTGTGATATCGGTGAATGTTACACCATACACAACACTATATTGGCCCAATGTGCTTACTAAGCTTTGGGGAAATAAAAACTTTCAATTTAGTTTGTTGGAATTACCTGTCAAGAAAAAAACATGCAACGTCACAGTCTCATTGGAAATTCCTTTCCTTCATTAACTCCTTCCATTTGGGAAAAGCCGCTGTTCACTCGCGTGGATTGCTGATGGTTTCGTCGTTTTCTTGGCGATGGACCCTGCTCATCATACACTTGATAATATAAATAATCATCTATCTTGAGAGTTTTCAAAACCTTTGATCGGATCGTTTATCCCATGGTGTCATCTCCCTGTGAGTTTGTGCCTAGCTTCTACTCGCACGCTGCCAGTGAATGTAAAGATGCGATTTTTTTATTTGGGTAATTACTAATTAATAAGGTAATACTTGCAAATTAAAAAAAGAGATCTTTATTTATGCAACAAATATGCTGAGGGGCTTTAAGTTTTTCAGTAAACCAACAGCCAGTTCCACATTGCCTAGACAGTAACTGACAAAGGTGACTTTTTCAGCTAGCTACCATCTAACAAGAAGAAACAAACACAGACTGATTGTGAATACTGATCAAACTGTTGTTGGGGCCTGTTGGTGTCATACTAGACCAGTATGGCTGTTAGATAATATCAGCATTTTTCATGTAAATCATTTTCATATAAATCTTGAACTGGATACCTATGTGCCACATAACATCCTCCTACACTGTAAACCCGGATTGTCAATACAACTCAAAACTTTTGATGTAACTGATTACGTCAATAGTTTTTGGTACATTAACTATATATTTTAATTAAAGTTAATTTAAGTACAAAATTCATGTACTTAAACTTTTAAATTAATTTAATTAAAATATATAGTTAATGTACTCAAAACTATTGACGTAATCAGTTACATCAAAAGTTTTGAGTTGTATTAACTTATCCGGGTTTACAGTGTAAAGGTGGAACCATTTCACAACGGTCCATTTATAATAGAACTTTTGTACTAAACTACAGCCTCCAAAATAAATCTCCAAAATGGACCAAAAGCTGTCCTATGTTAAAGGAAAGTTTTTATTACAGTATCTCTTCCTTGCAGTGGCCCTCTGTGGAAATGCAGTTATTGCAAAATAAGTGGAATGAGTGAGTGTTCAAACTGTATGTCTAGGGTAGTTTTCTGTTAGGCTTTAAGAGAGTGAGGACAATAAGATGCTTTATTGATGGACATGTTATTTTGTCAAAGCATGAGGCCAAAAGGAACTTTTTTTCTCTCTCTCTGTAATCGAAAATTGATGGTATAATTGCCCACACCCCCTCCAATTTTTGGTCTCCACTTTTTATATCTTGCTCTGGGAGTGTGAAATGATGGCAAGCCAGTCATCCAAGCGCTGTGAAAAGTCACGGTGGCCTATAGCAGGAAATGAATCACGCAGTGTGAACAGCAGCCAGCAGGCCTCAACATCCGACCCGACAGCTGACAGACCCGAGCGAGGCTGGAGCCTCCACTCTTTGTCAAGGAGCCATTACAATGAACACATGTGTGCCAATGTGTCTGAGGGATGGTGCGAGGGAGCGAGCAGCAGGGTGACTGTTTGCACTGTGTATGTGTCTCTGTGTTGCGTGAACATAAACACAACCTTTAAAATTAACTCAGAGGGCAACATGGCACCAAGGTGCGAAAGAGCAGCCGGGTTCAGCTCCAAATTTAGACGAGACATCGTGTGAACCAGTGGCCAGAGAAGGCCAAGCCCACATCAGCTCAGGGACTGCGAGGACAAAGACAGAAAGGGGGGTTTATACCAGCAAGCTGAGCTCATTTGACGCGACTGTCCACAGGAAAAGCACAAGTACCAACCAGACCTCGCTCACCTGTTATATTCTGGTGGTTAATTAGCATCAAAATGCAAGAGGCCAAGACTGACGAGAAATGCATGTCCCTAGCTGCAAGATTACAAACAAACAGTTTAGACACTGCACCGACTGTGTGAAAGCTCAAGATGTATGGAGGACTGGCAAATCACTGGCTCTTGCACTCAAGGCAGACGACTGATGGCGCTCAGGACTGTAGCCAACACAAAGGGTTCAGGCCCTCTCAGACCCATGGTCTTACGGAGGCCAGTTGAAAGTCTCATTTTACTGAAACCCTGCGGAACACCATGATGAACTGGTATGGCATTAGTGTTGATTTTTTTGTTTTGACATATTTCATGCTTTTCTGTGCAGTAGCCTACATTCATGGAAATAGTTCCGAGCAACATAATGAAATGGCATCACATTCATGTTTGTTTTACCACATATTTGGTGCTTTTGGGTGCAGTAGGAACAAAAAAACACAAGAACGTTTTTCCCTTCTTGTCTCAGATCATCCCATGAAGCTTCCCAAGTGACACAGAGGAATGCAACCAACACTGGTTTCTATTTCGGTTTGATCCTTCAACAACTACTAGTTGTGGTCTGTTTGTAGCAGATGTTTTGTAAGGAAACTGTTTCCTAAAGCTTATATCCTGTTTGTGTGTTTTCAATTACAAAATCATTTAAAAAGCAAAGCATGAGTCTGACTTGTCATTAGGTACATAGTATGCTTACTATGTGATTACTATATGACCAAGTCAAGTGTTAGCTTAACTACAGCCTGTCTTGAAATTTTTGAAAATTATGGTATTAAAAATAATGGAATCTAGGGTTAGACTAACTTCAAGTTAGTCTTCATTTCTACAAGTGACAGTATTCATCGTTGAGCCAGCTGGACGACTATGTGTCAACAGGCTTGATTTCCATAAGTGGATTCCAGGAAGACAGATGTCCAGGGACATTTCACACGTCTTTAATTTCTCAAGTGTAAGAAAAGCAACAGCCTCAGTGTGTGTTCTCCCTCTTCAAACCCTCTTCATGTGGTCTCCATCCAGGGCATGGGTGCCTTTGATGGCACTTACCACACTGTTACGACCGACCAGAGGCATCGGAACTAGCCTGCAACAAATAAGGCTACCTATAAAAAACATCTTTATAAAGCAATGTGAAAAGAAGCCATTTATTTGGTTTTCCATGGCATATGCAATAGTGTTCCTCAATGGTATTACAGTGAGATGCATGTGTTTTATATTAGTTAATATGCAGATTTACAGTTTATTTTGCAGTGAACAGCTGTGTCATAAAACCATTTCTTAAATCATGTGCACAGACGATTTCCGATTGCTATTAGCACAGTTTATTTCGATTACTGTTAGACTCCATCTTCATCAGGCCTACATCTAGATACACAATCACCCCATGTTTTTCTCTCTTTTTTTGTTGCCGTTGGATTTATTACTACAGACATTACGTCATATGTCAGTGTTCAAATTAGGAGACAACTTATGCCATCAGCTGTGGCACTGAAGCATAAATTACATCCGTGTTTGAGAGCACAAGCTTGTGAGGTCATTAAGAAGGGACAAAACGAAGTGATGTCACCCTTTATGCTAGGTTTATTGCCTGACACAGGGCAGTTACATCATAATAATTCAACATCATTAGCGGTGTAACTAACTCCAGAAAAAAAAAAAACACTTGATACAAGAGGTAACAAAAGAAACATCCAACAATTTAATCCAGAAAAGTTTCCTTGAAACAGTTAACAGCAATAACTGTAAGTGAGACAGTGGTTGGACAAAAGAGTGTGGACGTACAGTATAAGATATTTACTGAGGAGAGAAAATGGACCACCCCCTCCCCATTTGAATCCTTGAAGAGGTTCATAAAAGGGTTGTGAAATATGGAGGACGGGGTTGACAGAGGGTTGGGGTGCTTGGGTCAGCTGAATCAGGCTGACCCCGAAAAGTGCTGAGCTGCCTCTAAAGTGCCTGCCTAAAGTGCCCCCCCCCCCCCCCCCCCCCTTTCATTGCTACTGTGTCACAGGCCTAAGTCGAGGGGCAAAATCACCTGTGGTGAACGATGACCATGTGTATGTGTATGTATCTCTCGCTCTCTCTTTGTATGTGTGTTTGTGTGTGTATGAGTCTATGGGTATGAATGTGAGTGTCTGATAGAATGAGAGAGCAATAATAAACAGTTGGTTGGAGGTCGTCCTTGCTGTCCATCCTTCCCCTCTTCCTGCCCTCCTTCATGTTAGTAGCTACATAAGCAAGCTGAACACCCGCCCTTCACCACCCACCTCCATCTAACCTCCAAATGCCCAGCCACACATGGAGAGACACACAGCCTTCACCACTAGAAGGCATGTAGCAGGAAATCTGTGTGTTTAACCTTACAAGCAGATGGGGATTAACTAACCCCACTGCTCACCCTCACTAGGGACAGATAAATCCCTTTCTCACCTCCTCCAGCAAACTCTCGCTCTCTCTCTCCCTCCCTCCTCTTCTCTCTCTTACTCCTCACTGCCTGCCTCCACCCAGGGCCTCCACTTCACCCCAGTCCTGACAGGAGACGGATCCTAAGTCTAAACTGTGTGTATGTGTGTGTGTGCGTGTACATACATGTAGGTATGTGTGTGTGTATTTGTTTATGTACATGTGCATGTGTGTCTTTGTGTTTGTCTGTATGTGTGTGTGTGTGTGTGTGTGTGTGTGTGTGTGTGTGTGTGTGTGTGGAATGGGGAGATTGCGGATGGGTGGGGGTGGCGGTGGGTGGAGGAGCAGAGTCTCGGTGCTGTCAGGCATCATGTCTTCCCCAGGCCTGTTGTTTGCTTAGAGGAACTTGTGAACTCACGGCCCAGGCTAACTAACGCCCCCACTGGGTCTGAGTGCAATCAATCTCTCCCACCCACCACACACCAGCAGCCCACGCCAAGCACCCGTGCTCCCTGGCGCTTGGTGTCGAAGGTGGTAAGTAAACAGACCCTTTGACCATGGAGTTCTCTCTCTCTCTGACTTCATCATCTTTTATGCGGGGTGATTTTGAGAGGTGTGCTAGTAAAGTGCGTGCTAAAATGGGTCACTGCAATGTGCCGATGTGAATTTCCGACTTCAAACTTCAGGTCCCTGGACACAGAGCATAAAATGAAACTTGTGAACGAGCAAGACCCCCTCCTCCACATTTCTTGGCCAGTGAAGTGTTCCTCTAAAATGTCAGAGGCACAATATTTACAGGTCAGATACATTAACTGTTTCTTTGGATACCTTTGAAATGTGCCGTTGAGAAATGTTTCCGTCTGTCCCGATTAAGAAACCCATGGCTTGCTTCCTGAGTCTCAGCGCCCTCGTATAAACAGCTGTGTCATCCCCAGAGAGTCTCAGTGTCTGCTGCCACCCACTCTCAACTTTGAACTCTGTGCCCCCCCGTGACCTTTCATCAGGTTTGCGTATTGTCACCCTGGGCCGCCTCAGGGCAAGCTTGTCATGTTACCCTCTGCGCAACCTCTCCCTCTCTTTTTCGTTCATTTCCTCCCCCTCTCTCTCCCTATTCCTTTCTCTCTCACCAATGGATGGGTTCTCTGCTGGTGTGCTGCATTCTCGCTCTCTCTGGTGTTTACACTTTCTCCGTTTCCCTTCGTCAGTGGGACAACAATAATCATGCTCAGATGGTTTGTCTGAGAGGGAGAGAGGGTGCCAAGCCCCAAACAAACATGCTTTGGGCCCCAGTCGGTGGGGGAGTGGAGGGGGGTATCATAACTAATGGCAACCCTACTCAACCCTAAACAACTACCCTAAGTCAAGCGAGACGCATAATGGAGTCCAGTTGTGGCATGTCACTTGTTTGTTTCTCTCCTTTTGACATATTTACCTAAACACCTCCGGGAAGCTCATATCTCCTTTCATTTAGCATTTCTTAATGATGTTTACCAATCTCCTTCTCTCCTTACACCTTTGTATGGTATTTTCACTTTTTTTTGAGAGGGTGAAAGGGTGTAGTGGTTGAGCAGGTCACACAGACACATCCAGACCTGTAATTCTGATAACAAGATTCAGAGACAAAGGCCACTTCCTGTAAGCCCGCATCAGAAAGGGAGGTATGACAACATACACACACATTATCTGATGATACTGAAGAGCAGTATGGGTTGTTTACAGCCAGCCATGCTGGGACCTGAGTCACTGAACCATTATGTTTTTGAGCTTCTGCTTCTTCTGATGTAAGCTGTTTTAAGTATTATATTCAGTACAAAATAAATTTAAATCAAAAAAAGTATTATTTACAAATTATTACTTTAAGGAATTCTTTTACTGAAAGAAAATGTAATAGAAAACATACTGCATGCTGTTTACAAAAAAAATCACAAAAAAACATTCCTGGAATTCTAAAATAATAACAGTATGCAAGATTTACAATAAGCTGTACTAATTTTAAATGTAGTTTAAAAGTTTTACTTAACATCAATGAACACAAAATGAAATTCTTTTTTCCACTTCAATCCTTATTAACCTGAACTGTTTGAAAGGGCAGACACAATGCATTCCAGACTGTCAGTGACTCGAACATGAGATGCCTGCAAGAAACAATCTTAAAAATATTTAGAAAAGTGGCAGAGGTTGTAAATAGTCATCACCATTTAAGGAAGAGTTATAGCATTGTCAGGGGCGCATGAGGCCACACACAAACATCCTTTGCCAGATTCCACCATTCCACAACAGATTGGCATCTCCTGCCCTTTCTGTCACTGTGATGATAGTATCTTGATGTTAGGTGAGGTTATCTCTGCCAAGGGCCCCATGGTGTTTGGAGGCGAATGGAAAAAAGACCTGCTATGACTCACACACAGAAAATGTTGGATGAAAATATTTCAACACTTGACAGCATTATCAGGTAACGATATGAATACCACAATCTGCTCTAATAATTTAATTGAGCATTCTCTATAGATTAGTGTATATTAGGTCTGAAGTGAACAGTTACAGACACATTAAGGCACAGGTTCAACATAGCATTGATATTTCTACCAGATAGGCATAATGTTAAAGTCTTTCTAGTAGGACTTTTGCTAACACTTCCATTTCCCTCACTTCCTACCCCCTAGTAACACAGATGATGCAGGTTGTACAGACATCGTAGACAAAGCATCTTGAGGCTTCCAGTTAATTTCTTAGGATCAGAAGGTAATGAATGATTATGATGAATCAAATATAAAACAACTCAATTAACAGTTTTGGAAAAGTCACTGACCCACCAGCTCAAGTCCCTCGCTGAAACTTCTTACTGAGCATGTGGAACACTGTAGGACTGTATGCTTGAGACAGATGACTGCTGGCAATGATGGAAAGATAGGTGCACTGTGTAATTAAAAATAATAAGTCAGATTTTCTTTGCTTTACTGTTTAAACATTTCACCGCTCTGATGACAGCTGTGGGCTGGTGTCCCGATACATGGTATATTTGGTCAAGTGCAGATCAAACTCTCAGTGAACCCTGGACGCAATTGGTAGTGCAGGAATGCCTGGGACGTGGCCATTATATACAGCGAGCTTAAAGTGTTGCAATGTTGGAAATTATGACCTGTAGAAAACAATGAAAATCCTATTCCAGTGCGTACTTCATATGTGCTGAACACGTTCTTTTCCCTGTCTATTCCACAACTCAATTCATCATCTCCATTTTCCCTCTTTTTTGTTCTCTTTTGCTCTCTCTCTTTCTCTCTCTCTCTCTCTCTCTCTCTCTCTCTCTCTCTCTCTCTCTCTCTCTCTCTCCACACACCACTTGTGTTTGGCCTGCACAGAAAAGCAGGAACAGCAACCCAAGATTAATAGTGCTCAGCTAAGCACTTTCATGGGTCCCATCTTGGTGTGCTCAGGTCATACTCATCAGCAAAGAAGTTCAGTTTGTCTCTGCACAGCCTTCTGGAAAACCACCAATTTTCAGACACATGTCAAAGTTTACCCCCGAAGCTGATTATCATACCTCGGACATTTTCTCTTCCTCAAAAACATATGGTTTGCATAGAAATTCCAGGATATTTTGCTGCATATCACCGCGTTGAATCTTAGAGAGTTCGGAGTTTGACCTTTAAAGCACTCTACTGGAGAAGAGCAAACATGAGCGTCTCTTTCTTTTCCCCCATATTTCAGTACAGAATCCAAAAAACATTATCTCAATTTAGGGTATGCAATCACACATATAACATAGATGACACCAGAAAATGCAAGTCATCTGATGGCTTGAGCTGAGGATCGGGTTTCATTACACTGATCAGCAAGCCGTAGTATATGGGTGCATATCAAGCCTCAGTGACACATTGCATACACCTGTGTGGATTGTTGTTGGGAAGCTGTACATTTAAGAAGTCTGGCACCAGTGTCACGCTGAAAAAGCCCTGTAATGAGACATCAGTCGTTTGGATGGTTCATGAACTTTGGCAGACATATAACCCCAGTCACCCTCCCACCCAACAACCCAGCCCCACACACACACACCGACCCTCACACACACACACACACACACACACACACACACTTCACCACAGGGAGGTTTGCTCATTCTTGCCAGTACACTGGGCCTGGATGGCTCTCTGAAGTGGTTAGTGTGGATGGAGACCATATGGAGGAGATGCTCAATCATCATGCCAAATCAGACATGATTAGGCAAGACTAGAGAAGATAATGCAGCTACAAGGCCAACCATAACAAAGAAAATATCTTGCCTGTTGTGTGATGCCTCTCTGACTGTCTGAGGTTTTCATGTTATGTACAGTTATATTGACTATGGTCATAGACTTTCATTACTGAAAGAATTTTTGATTTGAAACAAAAGATCATAAAGGTCTCTTCTGGTTTAAATGACATACTAACCATGACTAAAGGATGACTATTACTAACAGGCAGGAAATTAAGAGATGTTTGAATGAAGTGCTGTGACTTAGCTAGGTGGTCATGTCTGTGAAGGAAACAGCTAGGCTTTTTGCTTGGGAAAATCTTGCCTTTTTTTCTCAAAGCAACTATTGTAATTTCTGGCATCGGTATAAGGTACAGAACGCATTTTGCCTAGAAGAACAACACCATGCTGAGCTACAGTTTGTCTATTTTCTCTTATCGGTTGTATCTGTAATATTAGCCAACTACCACAGGTTGCAGAATACAGTCGTTGATGCTTCATATGATAATTCTTTTGAAAGTAAATAGACACATTGGCTGACTAGCTCAGAGGCATCCTTGCAGTAGACCTCATTATTTTTTTAGCCAAGAAATGACGGAATGACTTTTAGCCAAGAAATGACTGTTGTATGCTGAAAAACATATTGAGCCAAGCTCTGGAACATGCATCCCTAAGTATGTATAAGCAAAGTGGTCTCATCTGTGAACGGTGCATGTTAAAATAATCACCTACTTCTTAACTTTGTTGGGTAGGGATGATGGATAACATAGCTTTCAACTAGCAAAAGGGCAATACATGTTTGAGGTACTACAGCCACTGGCCTATAGAAAGAGTTTTTCTTTCTTTCAACAAATTATATATCTATTACCCATCATGCACAAAAGGGGAAATTCTTATTAAAAGACTAAAAACTCATTTCAAACTACGTGATAAGTACTATGAAGCTGGATTAATTTTGTGCATGCATTAACTGTCTAGACCCTGAAGCATGTTGATTCAACAAATAGGGGTGTCTATTTGATATCTGTTGTAGGGAGATGGCAGGCAAGAGCAGCAGCAAAGGCAACCCAAAAAAGGCAAGTGTCACCTGATATACAGCCCTGCGCACGTTAAAAGACTAACCTTATTAGATTTGACTCCGTGTTTAAGTATGATGAAAAAGTTATCCCTGAACACCCTAACTGTGTGTCAGTGAAGCCAAATATCAAAATAGAACTTTCTGGGAATTGCTGGAAATGACATGACAAACCTCTTGGGGCACATAAAAAGCTACAGCCAAATTAATGTTTTGGATCTGGCTGACATGGAAGGAAAAATGTACCAAGGGAGACACAGGGAGGGAAAAAAGCGTCAAGAAAAATGAAGACTAACGTAAAATTAGGGTATTATGACAGCCCATTCAGGGCTAGGGGTGGGGAGCGCAGGTGTATACAGTTGTGGTTGGAAACATGTCGTTATATGGCTTGATATTTTATAGTGAAAATTGAGGTGGCATGGTATGTGTGGTGTGTGTTCGCTGTATTCAGGAATATGATCCTAATAAATCTTGTGATAGCAGTGAGATTATGACCATAATTCTTGAGAATTAGCAAAAATGATGGTTTTCTCCACAGTTTTCTGTTCCAGCCATATTATGAGCAGGAAGGGCATGTAGAAGAATAATATGAAAGTTTAAGAGGGCATCTGGGATCTTAGTTATAGATTCTGTGTGATGAATAAACAATAAAGGTAATAAAGGGACAAAGCTAAGGGCAAATGGTAAGGTTTTATCAGCATTTACAAAGTCGCTATTTAGAGGGTAGATTCAGTATTGTAAAATAGGTAAAACAAGACAGACCTTCATGTGAATAAGGCAATTAATTAATCATCTATGTAATTAAAGTGCAAAAGCATTCTTTCATGGTAAGACCATGAGAGGATAAGTGAAGTGAGAGAGAGGGGAAAAGAGAGAGAGAGAGAGCAAAAAAGGGAGGGATTGGAGAGAGCTGTCCAGGGTGCTGATCTCATCGCCTGCTGCTCTCTCATCTTCCTGATGAGTGATGGGGCAAAAATCACACAGATCACGACCTCCTAATGGATGTGTGCCACCATCAACATGAGCCGAAATGTGGTGATCATGAAAACGTATGGCCATGAAGCTCATTATGTCTTTCTTTTTCATGTGCGACAGTGCAAGGATTCCCCAAACCCGAGGAAATCACAATAAGTGCTCCTAATGGGCCTCAAACTGAGCTATTCTGATCCAGATGTGAAAAAGAGCTGCTGGCGTATTCGGCAGGATTTGTTTTTGTGGATGTAATTCGGACACTTAAGTTTTTATGCTTTTTTGCACCATTGAACACAAGTTTGAAGACAGTCTTTGGAGCGCACCCTCCGGTAACACACACACACACACACACACACACACACACACACACACACACACAGACACACACACAGACACACACACACAGACACACACACACACACACACAGATTCACCACACACATGCCCACACACACTAGGACCTTCTCACCCTCCCAAAATATGCTTCCATTCTCAAACCTGTTTACACAGCTGGGACAAATGTGTGTATATTGCTGACACTGCTGTCCAAAAAAGAGGAGCGAGAAGGAGGAGGGAGAGAGAGCCAGTGAGCGAAAGAGAAAGAAAGAATGCATAAAGAAAAAGAAAACGGGTTTGACAATTATTCCTTTGTTGCCATTGCAGGCTGTTCTCATTTCACAATAACAGTTGTATGATGGAGGCCGAGGCGGCCTGGGCTTTTGTTTAGAATGGAGAGCAGGAGTATTCCAATATGCCCAGAGCAAAACATGGAACGCATTCATTCATCAGCCTTCAGCTTTGATTTATGGGAAAGCGAGAGAAAGTGTGAAAGAAAAAAGAATATGTATACATTATGTGTATTTGCTTGAGTTTTACTGAGAATCACACAGAATGCGTATTGCACCCCTGTATATGTGTATGGTCTGTATATGTGTGTGTTTAATGGCAATACACGAGTTTCTGTATGTATATCTGCCACTTTTCTATAAGCATCTATCAGTTAGAAAGTGAAACTATGTTATTGTTAACTTACCTACAATAACGAACTTTTCAAAGAATTGATGACATTTTCCACTTGTCGTTCAGTCCTCCCGAGCTGACTTTGAACAATTTTCAATTTTGTGGTTTGCAGTTCTTGAACTCTTTGTGGCACTTTGTGGGTGTGGGTGGCTAATGGACTCCCTTCAAATAGTGCTTCTTTTTGTGTCTGGCTCTGCTTCCCCTTACTTGTGTTCTGTAAGTCTTACAAAAATAATCATGGTCATTAGTATGAACATGAAAAGCCCCCAGACCAACAGCTTGGACCATGAATCTACATGTACCACCCCCTGTTCTTCGTCCCGGACGTGAGTCACACAGGCCACTCATAGCTTCCTTCCTTGGCCTGTGAACGTATATTAAGCTGTTTCCTAGACACTGCCTCTTGTGCAACCTCAACTCCTCCCATGTAAACCATGGATTAGTGACTCACGATGTAGATTCCACCAGAGCGGAGTACCATGGGAGATGTAGTCAATCAGATGCCAAGCAACAGCGCTGGCACTGACCGTGCAGGTTTTGGAGTTGTGCCACCACCTCCCACTTTTCTCTGGACTATGTTAACCACAGAAGGTTTCCTGAGGCCCAAATGGAACCACTGAGGTGTGCTTGTGTGTGTGTGTGTGCAAGAGAGAGAGAGAGGGAGAGAGAGAGAAAGTGTGTGTGTGTGTGCATTTGTGTGTGCTTGCGTGCGTGCATGCGTGTGTGTGTGTGTGTGTGTGTGTTAGTGTGGGTTTGTGTGTGTGTGTGTGTGTGTGTGTGTCCGAGCCTGTGTGCCCAGCTGATGACCTCACTTCTACCTGGCCAACATGAGTGGGAAGTTACAGGACCTACCCTTTGGCTGGCCTTTCCTGAATCTTAGAACAGTACACAAATTACATACCAGCAAGCTTGGGGGCTCTCCACACACCAAGTCCAAATAATTAGGGGGAAACATCTGGACACAAACCCAAAGCTAACCTTAGTTATGGGCACTTCTACACCTGAACCTTTTTTTCTTTTTTCAATTAAAAGGTTCAGTTTAGATGTGTGGAATGGATGGAGACGAAATGCCATGAAATGTTTCTGACAGAATGTTTGCTGAATGCAGTCCGTGAGCTCCTTGGATTCAAACGGTTCTATTCCGTCCAAGAGTCCATTCTAAGAGTTTCTTTGACACAAAAAATATGAGTAAGCAGCTCTTTGTGCAGGGTCCAGGTCTACACTTTCCTGGAACATGCACTGCAGCAGCTGGAAAAGGTCAAGGTGAAGACAAAGGCTGGAGTCGTGTCCACTAAGGGCGAAACAATTAGTACCATTAAAACTTCAGTGGCCAGTTCCAGTGGGAGTGGCATCTGAAATTCAATTTCCTCATAATGGCTGGAAACTTTTAAAATGAGATCCGAAACCAAAAACAGTGTTTATAGTCAGGGAATCCAAAAGTTTGAAAGACTAGTCACTTTGGTAGATACATTAGTACACCATATTGATGGATTTATATGTCAATCTGCTGCATTGCATGAAAGATACATGTACAGTTTAACAGTCTTTTTTCAACACCTCCCTCCCTTTGAAGAATCACTACTGTTATTTTCACACACACACAAGTGCAGAGAATTACGTACGAACAGGGGCGAATCTAGACCATTTTTAGGGGTGCCAAGGCACCCCTGTGAAACTGTTCGGCACCCCTGGCTTAGTGCAAAATGAATAATATATTATATATAATAATAGTGTTGTGTGATAAGCACTGGGGGCCGGGCACCCCTAAAGACCAGATGCTAAAATCGCCCCTGCATACGAATGCAGTGTAGTATGAGAAGTTGGCTACCATACAATACACATTTTAAATATCATTGTGTTCACTAGGATGGACCCACACTTGCGCTCAACCAGACGGGAACGTGTTTGGCACCTGGGTCAGTAATACCCGCCCAACCACTCCCGATTCTCAACAGCCAGGTCTGTTAAAAATCTAGCTGGGCAGCATTTTGTTAGTCATGTTGGAACCTATATAGAGACAAATGCCAGCTGTGGCATCTGTTCCAAAGACTGGGCTACAAATGCTGGCAGTTGGAACGCTGCCTGTAGAAATGTCAGTGAAATTTGGTGATGTTCCAGACATACTTCACAATTGTCTCGTCAGTGTAAACCAGAGGCGCCTTTGGTGAAGAGACTTTTTTTTTCATCAGCATGTGAAATTGACCTGTTCCCTGAAATGCCTTAAAGTGGGAAGATATGTTTATTTAAAATAGGTATTAGCCATAATTTCTCTGTACCTTTTATATATTGTTTACATGTCTGTTAATACACTTTTGAAAGGATTAGTTGAGCAGCATGTTTTTGTGCATTCTTCAAACAGTTGTCAATCCCCACAGCAGGAGTGGGTACTGAAAAGCAGACAGGCTGATGAATGTACCTCACTGAAGATCATTTATTTGTAATAACACATAATAAAATTATGAATTACTACAAAACAACTCTGATTGCTTAACCACCTCTCAAACCATCTGAACAGACTGTGCCTGTTTAGGGGAGTAATACTCTCAATGTGATAAACTAAACTGTCAAAGCTTCATAACAGATTTATGTTTCATATAATTTTACTGCTGGCTGAACTGTTTGCATGTTAATGTTTCCTGGAGAATATTCTTAAATTCAGCTGAGGTGCTATATATCCTCGCAATCTTTTGTGATGGTCCTGGAATCACAATTAGCCCCCACATGCCAAGTCAGATTTGATTATTTCTTCTGCCATTTTCTTAGATTATCAAAACAAATGAGACATATTGCTCTAATGGAAAACTTTAGTTTTCTCTACAATAGCAAAACATTTATAACACATACTGTGTATACACAAGATTAATGTTGAATTTGAAGAGGAAGGCAATGGGAGTGTCTTGGTTAAACAGGCCATATATTTAATCTATGAGTGTGGGTATGTATGTATGTGTGTATGTCTGTGTGTGTAAAAGAGAACTGTAGTGGATGTGTGTGGGTGTGCTGGTGTATGTGATGTGGCTTGTATGTGTGTTTGTGTGTGTGTGTGTGTGTGTGTCTATGTATGTGAAGGAGAGGAAAAATGTGTGGGTGTGTATGGTAGTGGTGGGGTCTTGGTTGGGGTGGCGGCGACAAGTCGGACTCTGTGTGTGACCTCATCCTCAAGGGGGTGTCAGAGAGAAGTGACAGGAGGCTAAGGTGACTGTAATCGGAGACGCTATGTCACTGGGCTTTGAGGCTTGGGGTGGAGGGTGAATGTGTTTTTCTGGGACACGGAACACTGTATTGGATTGACCTCAGGCAGATCCCTGAAAGGGTTGACTGGGGCCATGGCTAATGACCATTAAAGAGCAGGGTGGGTGATGCAGCCGGATCACATAGACCCGCTGAGGGAATTCTGACGATCAGTTACAGCAAGCCATCATTCACTTTTATCGGCTCATACTGGTCATTACACTGTGCTTGATCATGTCTTATTGGGGCTGCATTGGTTTCCAACCTTTTAAAACCCCAACTTGAGTCTGCTATTCTTTTCAATATAGTCACTCGTTTTTTAAGAACTCTAAGGCAGTATTCACTCCAGTGTGCATACTACCTTTTGTGTTGGTGTACTGGGCGCACAGTGAGCCAATAAATTGGTTTCTTCAGGTTGAATGTTTAGAAAGACCTTAAGAGGATACGCTACTTAACTAAGAGCCTGGCTTTTAGCTCACTTCGTAGCGCGTCTCTCTCTTAAACTGGAGTAGATGTGAGGTCACGGGTTCTGAGGCTAGACTGGGCAGGTTGACCTCAGTTACACATACACACTTCATATATTTCTCAACAGTGTTCTTGTTTGGATAACAGGTGCTGAGATCCTTTTTCCAGTGTGAGGTCTAATGTTTTACTTGCAGTTATAGTCAGTGTATATTTCGAACATATGTTCTGGTTTCTCTAGACACACTTGTGTGTTCTCTGCATGTCACACCATTACTGCCATGTTGAGGCTAAGAGTGCCAGAAACCATTAACGAATCCCAGCAATGACCATGAAAGCCTCTTTCTTTTTCCTTTTCTTCATCCCCTTGTTCTTCTTCCTCCTCTCTTTCTGTCACTCTGTTTTTCTATTCGAGATATTTTCGGGAAGCGCACCATCGGCAAACTGTTTGGAGAGCTGTGGTCGGAAGTGGGTGCTAGGGTGGAGACGGAGGCCAGGGAGAGAAAGCGTGGGCCTGGCCTGGGCTGGGCTGACCTGTGTGGGGAAGGGAGGAGGCTCGTGGAGGAGCGCACTAACATGGCATGGAAGAAAGAAGCAGGGTGGAAGACCTCATGTCCCAGCGGGCACTAGTGCTGGCTGCCAAATTGCGGGAGTCATTCAACACATGAGATAAACAGGATATATCACGCTGGATGAGCTCCTATGGCAAACAGTCACAATGCACTCACTCACCAAGATAAACCTATGACAAAAAGTTCCACAGGATACACTGTGCCTACAGACACAGACATTGTTGTAGCCGGGGGAGTGCAGCCCTCCAGGCCCTGCACCAAACAGCGTAATAGCTCCTTCCCAGTGAGGTGGAAACAACACAGTTGTTATACTGCCTGGAAAAGGAGTTGAATATTATTGGAAGTCTGAATTAAAAACTGGAAAGCACGATTGCGAAAATCCGGTTCTGAACAACCCATTGAACTGTGCAAATAGAAACAGCATTAAAGTCCATCCATTTTCTTTTTTTCTGCTCTGTAAGGTTTCCTGCTTTGGCAGTCATGCTACTCTACAGAGAAATAATACCAATTTTTATGAGCATATTTCAGGGTGTTAAATAATTATGCACTGTATTACTGAACTCCGGTGTTTTGGAGTTTATGTGTATGTTGCTGTTTTTAACGACCTGTTGAATTAATTCTCCGTCAGAGGGCCATAAAAAGTTAAACCTGGAAGATTTAGGACAAAAAATAATGAAACATCAAAATTTTCTGAATACTGTTTTTTTTTTAATTATTAGATTTTTATTGTTGAGGGAGTTAAGCAATGCTTCCATGTGAGACTCCATCTCGTGGCCAGGAAACATGAAAAACAATAAAAAAACGATCTGTGTCCTTTGTAGATCCTGGACTCAAGTGAATCACTTTGTAATACATAAACAGCTTCTCTTCCAAGGACCTAACAATGAGGCCATAATTTACAGACGTGGAGTGGTCTAAGAGAGAGAGAGAGAGAGAAAGAGAGAGAGAGAGAGAGAGAGAGAGAGAGAGAGAGAGAGCAAGACAGGGAGGGAGAACGCAGAGAAAGAAAGACAACACAGGGAAATAAATGGTGTGCGTGTCTGTGTGTGTGGGGGTATAAACAGTGGTTCACCTTGACTTATAAAAATAAACTGCTTACTCACAGTAAGCCCTGTTGGAGCCAGTTAGCCAGGTCCTTACCGTGCAGCAGGCTGGCCCAGTGTGTTGGTGAGAGGGTAGCCTTACTCAGGAATGGTTACTTTAAGGAGACGTGCTGCACCGCACATGTAGATGACATTTAGAGGAAGAAGGAGGTCAGGACTGTGGGCCTTACTGTGTATCATGGTGATGGTGGTGGTGGGGGCAGGGGTTGGGGGTTGTCTCAGGGAATTTCTGTTTCCCTGTTTGGAAATCAGTTTGTTTACTTATGTGTGATGCTTAGTAGGAAAGAATGAGCAAGGAAGTAGCTCGTAAGTCATAAATAGAGGGACACAAAACACATCTCCACACTGTAACCTACAATATCAACCCCCTCTTGTACAAAATGTTAGTAGTTGTGCTAGTCAAATCTACACACATATGCAAGAGCCATATATGTGTGATATGTATGTTTGCAGATGTGTATGTGTGTGTGTGTGTGTGTGTGTGTGTGTGTGTGTGTGTGTGTGTGTGTGTGTGTGTGTGTGTGTGTGTGTGTGTGTGTGTGTGTGAATGAAAGGTAATATCTGACTTTTTTACTACTTTAAGATAATTATGGTTATATGATGGCTGTAATTTGTCTAAATAAAAGCCTTGGTTCCTAAATAACATGTGGGAGTAAAAAGACAATTGCAACCTTGAATGTTGGGGGAGAGTCAGATTGTCAGTACAAAGTCAGGCCTATTCTGTCGTGTTCATTCAGCATGCCTGGTGTGTGTGTGTGTGTGTGTGTGTGTTTTTTTGTGTGTGTTTTTGTGTGTGTGTGTGTGTGTGTGTGTGTGTGTGTGTGTGTGTGTGATGCTGGTGTTTGTGTGTGTCTGTATGTGTGTAAAATAGACAGACACATACATAGAGATATAACAAGAGAGGAAGCAAGAGGGAGAGAGAAAGAAAGAGAAGCAGAGAGACAACATGGTTTGCCAGGCCCTGATTAACAGTGTGTGTTCCAGATATTGATTAAGTGAGTGTTCACGTTCCAGCTGTTGATTGATCCAACAAAGTGATCAAATATGCAGGCTCAGACTCCTGACTTGCTCAAGGCATCGAACATGAGAAGGCAGAGGGGATGGCTCACACGTCTGGCTCGGTTAGGCTCTACAGACACATTCGTCAGTGCATTACAAACGATTTGCAAAAATAATATTAGAGGCTCGTACTGAGATGGTGTGGTAAAAACGATTTGTTTTCAAGTAAGTCCTGTAAGTATCGACAGTGACCAAAGCCAATAGGGAGGATTAAACACACAAAAAAAAGCAAAAAGAGTGTGTACTAGGAAGAGAGTGAAGGGCAAAGAGGAGCATTCAATAGGACCAGACGTTGAACTGAGAAGCACATCTGCCCTTGTTGTGACGGTAAACAGGGTGCTTAGGGGGGATAGAGCAGCGTTTGGCCGACATCTCGGCCTCTTCCCGGGGTGCCGAGACTCGCTCGGACGTCCAAGATGACTGCATTTTCCACCTGTCCCACCACAGGCCAGCCAAGGTTTACAGTGTACCACACACTGCCGGCCAAAACAACAAACACATCCATAAAGACATCGTCAAGCCTTATACACTCCTGGAATTGTCCAGAGAACACTAAGCTGACGGCACACACACATACGCATACACACACGCACACACACACACACACACACACACACACACACACACACACACACACACACACACACACACACACACACACACACACACACACATACACACAGAAAAGCTCACGTTGAACTCCTAAGGACCCATGAGTTCTTTGGCCTGAGCTCTTATAATATCTCTCACTTGGCTTTTTCCAGAGAACTGAGCAGAGGTATTCAAAAAAAAAAAGGGTAACGTGACACTTGTGCAACATCTGCACTTCGGAAAATATGTCGGGAAAATAAAAGTGTTTGTCTTTTTGGGCTCTCGCAGGGGATGCAGTGATGCTTCTAGATGCTTTTGGTTGCGGTGGAAATGTCGACCTACTATTCATAGAAACCCACAATTTATCACTAAGCCACCGCTGAGGGAGGGGGGTGCTTCTGGAGCTCTGTGTGTATGTGTGTGTGTGTGTGTGTGTGTGTGTGTGTGTGTGTGTGTGTGTGTGTGTATGTGTATGTGTTGGACAGATGCATGTGAGAGAGTGAGACAGTGTGTGTGTGTGTGTCTCTGTGTGCAGCTCCTGTCGACAGATGACTTCAGGCCTGGAGTGTAATTATGATAGTGCTGGAATCTCTCCTCTCCCGCTGGATGCAACTACAGCCCACATGACAGGAGGCATCCCATTCCTCAGATTCACAGAGTGACCGTAAGCACAAGTACTATAATATAAGAGAATAGTCACACTCAACACTCTCATACCATAACACACTCTTACAATGGGAGGACAACACATAAAGAGTTCTGTATAAGATTACTCTACATACACATACACGTGTCTCTCTGTCAACGTATTGTCTCGACAGATACCAACATAAACATTCAGGCACATATGCAAGCAAGCAGAGTGACATACACACACACACACACACACACACACACACACACACGCGCGCACACACACGCACACACACACACACACACACACACACACACACACACACAGAAATGTACACAAACTTCACCCTCTCATGTTCCAGTGACTGTGGCTTCTGGACTGGGCTCTCCTTTCTCTGTGGTTCCCAGCTGAACTCCTAATGACCCATGATGCATTTCTCTCAGTTCCCTTCTACTGCTGCACTTTTTTGTCTTCTCCAGTGGAAGGATCTTTGTGAGCAGCTAATCTGGTCTGGACCAACACCATCTTCATAGCTGTGTGAGTTTGTGTGTATGTGTGTGTGTGTGTGTGTGTGTGTGTGTGTGTGTGTGTGTGTGTGTGTGTTTGCATGAGAGAAAGAGAGAAATAGAGATAGACAAGAGACACACAGAGAGCAAGAGAGAGTGAGAGAGAGAGATAGAGAGCAAGAGAGAGAGAGTGAGAGAGAGAGAGAGTGAGAGAGAGAGAGAGAGAGAAAGAGAGATACATTGACATTGTGCCCTGACATATCTAGTATCTGGGGTTTGTAAGTATTGCCATGTTACTCCTCTGCTAACGAGTGAGGAGTAGGGATCTACATGGCAATGAATACACAAATGACACACACAATTTAACACAATGGGATCTATATCTGTCATATTACCACTTCATCAGTTTTCTGGACAGCTGGTTTTGTCCCAAAATGATAAGCAAAATCAACAACAATAGCCAGTGAGCCACTCTGTACTCTGTGTGTTGCGCAATCGGGCACAGATTTTTCAGTCTGTCATGGCGCAAGGTCCTCAGTCAAATGTGCCTCAGCAGAACGCAGCTGGAAACACTGCGCATGTAGTCAGTGAGTCTGACTGCTTAAGATGCCCCCTGATTGAAGCAAGCTTTTTGCCCGCATCCTGAAATGTTTTGATGTTACCAACTAATGACACTGTGGTTTGACAGGACTTTGAGAAAAATCTCTGGGACTTAAAAAAAGATTGCTTCAGACTCCTGGGAACTTTGAGGCTCTTTGCTTTTTGTGTGGGTGTAATGTTGGACTATGGACAGGGGAAGAAAGCAAACAAGAAAGGAGAAAGAGACCAAAACATGAGTGATAATCAAAAGGAAAGATGATTCCCATGGGTTATGGGGGACTAATAAAATTTTCATGGCAGTAGACATAACTCCCTGGACTCAAATAAGGCACTGATTGGGCTGAAAATGACTACGGAAGATAGGCTTATGCTATATGTTAAAAGAAAAAGAGAGAGCAAAAAACAGAGAAAGAGAGAGGGAGAGATGTACAAAGAAAGAAAATATAGAGAGAGGATTTAATGTCATTTTCAGTTGCTGGAAAAATGCACAACCATCCCATTAGCACAAATAAAAAGTATTTATTGTTTTTCTTAGATTCACCATGAAAAGAATTCAAAAGTCACCACAGAAGGCTTCTCCAAAATGCCTCCAGTTAAAGAATGCATTTAATGGTTAATCAATTTGTGCAACTAGGGGGGATTTGGTCCGGTAGTCCCTCATTTACAAACCACAAAAATGGTGTTTGATGACAAGCCACTGACCTCCCTAAAATGAGAAACTTTGTGTGCAGTTGGCATTGGTTTGCCCATGTTTTACTGATTTATGAGTGCACTGAAATAATGCATTGGTGTGTTAGTGCTAAGTGCAGTTCAGTGACTGTAAGTATTGTAATCTCACCCCAACAGACTGTGTGTGGGTGAGTGGGGGAGGATTGGAGTTACACATTGGTACACAGTTAGTCGTGTATTAAGAACTGGGTCCTGGAAACTGGGCCATTTAAGTAGGACTGATATATGGCAGGACTTTCACTGTCTGAAGTCAGGTCTATCTACCTTTGCTAATGTTGTCTTAAGTGTGTTTTTTGGATTTAATATAGCAAGTGTGCTCTCTGTATCTGTGCAGTAAGTGTTGTTGCTCTAAATTATTATGACCCTGGCATTTTTTTTTCGATGGCACTACCATCACAGACTGCACTGAGCTGTGAGTCAATAAATTACTTTTATACATCATGTACAATGGGTAAAAAAGTAAATCTACTTTTTATGACCATGAAATTTCTTATTTATTGTTCTTCTGAGTAACAGCCTGGCATGACAGTGGAGCAAGAGATTATTGTGAACTTAGAGATAAAGGCTAGAGAAAAATGGAAAAGCTTTGCAAAGCCACATTTGATTTCTTGCTTAGAGTATCACACAGGGCTTTGGGGTGTTTATAATTTTTTTGTAAAGCTGTGTTCTTGAGGAGATTTGATATTTGTGAGCGTGTTAATGTGTGAGAGTGTTTTTCTGTGCCTTGTCATCACTGGTGATTGTTTGGAATGGAGAACATTCTGTGTTATTTCTCAGTCTATCTCAGTGGAGCATTTCTCTGGATCTGATGTTGCATTTGTCAACACATCCACACAGTGCTCCAGAGTTGGATGAAAGCTCTCCAAACACATCTACCGATATACCAGGACACACCAGGCCCCATGCCCTGTGGCCCCATTCCTTCAGTGATGACAACTGATGACGTTCCCAAGCTATCTTCTCCTACCACCCTTTCTTGAACCTCAAAATAGCCCCCAGGAAGCCTTTTTGATAATTATATGCTAAAAGAGTTTAGGCATTTATGATTTATTGTTTTATTTTTTAAAGTCATTTTCCTATGGATAGATAATGACAGTAGTAGAACAAAGAGTCATTATGAGGAGGAAAATACCATCAGCGAAATACTTTTTATCCTCAAGCAAGTCTTACAGTCAAGGTCACATCAAGGTCAAGGTCAAGGTCAAGGTAAAGTAGGTTTTATTGTTGTTTCAGCCGGGTACATAGTACATAGTGAGACAAAACATTTCATTGCGAACACTTGGTTACAGTACAGTACAGTACGCTATTAAGATCCACACACAAATACACACACACACATCTGCACACACACACGGTAAATTGCAATTTTTTCTCCAAACTGATGCCAAAGATATTTTGGAAATAGAAAGCAAACGAGAAAGAAAGTTCTACTAAAAAGTTGACTATATGGTAAGCAACTGGCACAGTAAAGGTAGTGTAATTCTAAGCCTCACACATTGGCAAAAAGAAAAAAAGGGGTGGGGGGTAGGGGTAGTGACTGAGCTTTTGTGAGTCGAAGAAAGACAGGGAAGAGGGTGATGAATCACTTAACGCTGAAACGAGACCCTGGATGACAAACCCTGGGGTCTTTTTGTGGCTGACCCGATGCCGGGAACTAAGCCCCACAAAAGCATAACAGTCCCTTTCCTGGGAGAGCCTCGTCAAAGGGAGGCAGAGACAGCAGCAATTAACCAATTACCACGCGGTTCTCCTTTCATTAAACCACTCCAAAATGATTTCTTAAACAAAAGTGCAGTGCACTCTCTTTCCTGCAAGGGATATATTATTACTGTCCTCCACCAGGCTTTGGTTTTGACATTAAACTCATGCCAGAATTTGAAGCGGTGAATGGTTAATGTTTTTTATGGGTTCCTTACAGTCTTTGGACTGACTCGAGGAATTTACATATAAAAAACATGCTCAAACTGTTTTCAAGGGGTTGAATTATTTCAACAAGACTTCTCACTGTAGCCAGTGTTATCTTTTCCTATTTTATCCCACTTCCCAATGACATCCAAGAAGGAGATTTTATATTAAAGAGTTTATCTCTTTTTTTGAGGTGAGCAATAGAAGAGTACAATTCAGTTCAAGAGTTCTTCCAATAACATTTTTGTTTTAGGCCTGCGTGATTCAGGACACATACCTTATAGAAGACACCACTGCATGATCAACTGATTTAAAATGAATGATTTTGTGAGAAACATACCAAAGTTGTATTAACAGTACATTAAGTCACATTGCTCTAAGGTACAGGTGCAACACTCACGCAGGAAGAAAATAGAGAGTAATTCAGCTCTGGTTATGGGACAGGCCAGACATGAAGCAGAGACTTTAAGAGGCAACAATTCAGTTTAGGTGAAGAAATAAGCAAACCTTTTTTACTAAACGCTCAGCCTCACCTCTGAGAGAACTTGGGTCAAGGCTGCCACATTTTTGTAATGTAGTTCTTTTGCCAGTCTAGACATTTGCCGTGTCTTGGGGAGAAAACATTTGTTTTTCTCGGCTGCCAAGAAAGATTTCAGAAAGGAGCTGCAGACACCAGTATTTAAGAGACATTCCTTTTGTTTTGGGGTGGTGTACAGTTACTGTTTCTGAGATGCCCAAGTAGTTGGATAACTCAGTGTAAGTAATACTGATTTGGAAACCTAACTCTAAGATAACATGATTTTTGAAACAGATGTGTTTGATTTGAATTTTAAAATAAATACATGGGATTTTTGTTCCAGAGTACTGAGGGGTTGACTGGAAGCGTCAAAAGGGATATTTTTCACCCTTCTGCTTTCTATTCTTTTCTTCTCTGGTCATGAAGGGAGCCAGTAGAACTCTGTCCTTGCACAGTAGGTGGTCACTCTTGTCTACGCCAGTGTAGGCTCAATATTGTAAGTGTTCCACACGGAAGGTGAGGCAATGATTGACCACCAGTTTTCTTCTCTTCTTTCTAGAATTAAGAAAAGACAAAACCTCACTGGTGAACTTCCAGATGAACAGACCCTGGCGTAACTAATGAGCCGAATGAATTTGTCTGTCATGCACCCTGGTCATATAAGAGGGAGAGAGATGCTCAGTGTCTGGAATATTGTAGTATGAGGAGCAACAAGTCTGACAACAGATCAACAGTTGTGTGGATCTGTGCCAAGCAATTGTATAGACTTTTCCAGTTGATCTACATTCCAATTTGTTTCTGAGATAAGATGTTACTAATGTGGAAAGCCTTTTTTCTTATGCTCAGAACAAGATGACCGTCAGTCATGACCAACAACAAACCAGTTAATCTGACAACTTAAAGGGCCCATATTATGAAAAAAAAACTGGGATGTTTTTTTTTAATTAGTGCCGTCTCTACCGCCCCAAAAGCCCAAATCCAACCACCAAGTCATTGTTTTGTGGTTTCTTTGTGGATGTAAACAGCCCCCTCAGACCCTTTAGTGGTCAGTTCATATTTCTCAGATTTGCTTGTTCTCCCTTGACGTCATAAGATAGCAGTTATAATATCACCGCCATTCCCAGAATACTGATATGACTGTCGACCAATTGCAGCCATTGGTGCGACCATGATTACACACATGATTGCGCTAAATGACAATAGTACAGTACAAAACACATACAGACTTCACAAAAGCTCCAACATGGTGCCCAAGTGTCTTAAAATCAAACAAATAAGTTCTGGGACATTTTGTCACTCAGAGAGAACGGCATAGTATAGAATCTAAAAAAATAAATTGTAACAAAGCAATACACAAGAGCTGATTTGCAACTTGTCTGCCAGCCAATTATTCAGTAAGCAATTCAACTAGCCACCACCATGCAGCAATTCATGGCTGTTGGCAGGGTTAATCTTCTACTTGCATGTGTTTTCAGCATAATTTTCACCATGCATGGTCAAAAGTGGGGGTATGACAGACAAAAGCTCATTTGCATATCAAGATTAACCCTTATAAAAAGAGAGCTTTGTTAGAGAAAAGTTCACAAAGTCCTGTAGTTTTTTATTCTTTTGTAGGATTAGGCCCAAAATGCCACAGTGACTTCAGGACATATTAAGGAACATGACTACTATATGACATGACTATATGATGATTTAGATTATGTTAATGATATAGTTGTATCAGTCCTATGAGGAAGACTTAACATGAAGTATTACTGACAATAATGATTTAATAATGAAGATCCAAGCTGTTTGACAGCTAATGACCCATAAAACTTGCAAGACAGAAATCACTAGTTATTTAATCCCCGATCTCTAATTAAATCTAGGCACTATTTGACATAGGCCAGTGGCATAGCACAGTATTATCTTCTGTTGTAAATATAGTTAATATTGTGGGACTTTGCAGTGAGAATATTGAATTATTTTAAAACACATTTCAAAACTTTATTTTGCCGTTTGATTTTTAATTTGTAGTCAGCTGGCAACAGCCCAGAGCTATTTACTGTTGCTTCTCATTAAAGGCATTTAAAGTTATCTGTCATAATGTTCACAAGTCACATGAGCATGACTTCTGAAGGGTACACGGCAAACACTGCTGACAGCAGCAGATTCTCCCTCTCACGAAAAGGAATCCACAAGCTGAAGGGACAGAGACAGCCAAGCTCTATCTGAGCATATTTGGGGTCATCGCTTTGGAACCAGGCCACCAGGAATGTGGCTGCTCCCTGTGAGTTCTCAATGTGGTTAGGGCTTCTCAAGTTTGTTGGTCAACCAGCGGTCAGACCTGGAGTTTGGACTCATGCTCCCAGATCGTTATCCCCGCATTCTTGAAATAGCCACGGTGGTGCCGTTCTCCAGTCCTTCCCTTACACTCACTCTCTGATTGGATGCTGCCACTCAACAGCCCCCGACTGAGCAGCAATCCAAAGAATGTTTCACACCTCAAAACCCAGAGAACCTTGTAAGGTGCTGACAGCTGATTGCTAAAAGGAAATGCTTTCAGTTGCCGCCCCTGGCCAAGAAGGTTCAATTTCCATTTCTGCCTTCTCTTCATTTATGCCCTTTCTTGTCCATGCCCAGTTTCCTCCGCTGGCTCTCTCCGCTCTCATCACCATATTGTCTGTCCCCATAACTCCTGACTGGACGCTCTTCATGCCAGGGGTAAAACACTCCAGAATGTCAATTTCAATTCGACCAGTGCACGCAAACAAAAAGATACAAGTATGAGGAAATAGATTTGTTTCCATGGAGTTACTGAATAAAATCTTCAATGTCTGACAACCTTTTTGGATACACTTACAAAGCCTGACACCAAAGCACTAAAGTTTGCGCCTACACCATTTACAATATTAGACAGGACATCATAAGTGTGAAAGATTCTATCTGAAGTAACTTTAGCTGTATTTTCAAAGACACTTGGAGGCTTGCAGAAAGTTTATCACTCACTATTCCCTATACTGTCTCATGCCATACTGAGTCCCTGAGGAGTGTGGTGCCAGTTGGCCCAACACCCCTGAATCTACTCAGCACCCAGACAGATGGTTCGCCCATGGGTTAGATGAGTCTGATTTTGGCGACAGAGCGTTAGTCCTCGTCTACGCGCCTGGCACGGCACTCTAACAACATAACCACAGCAACTTAACATGTTAATTTCAGAGCCTTTCGTCGTTTTCAAAGCTTTTTTCCCCATCCATGTGCGTCAGGCACATTCTATGGTTCACCTCTGTCTGGATTCAAAATTTGAGAAATTGTAATGGTATCTGTTAAAACTCCATTTTCCCTCTACTTTCTATTTTCCACATTATGTCTGGTAGTTTTGTCTAGAGCGTGGAATTATGCTAATCAGTGACGGTGGCTAAAATGCTGATGATTATCCTGATGCAAACGACTAAGAGCCCCATCTCTCATGACCCGTAGCAACTGGAGAGCAGGGAAACCGCACAGCAATAAGGGCTGGAGAAAAGAGTGTGTGGTGTGTATGTGCAGTTTTGCACTAACCCTGTGTCTGTTCCTCTCTCTCTCTCTCTCTGATGCTGAGCATATGGAGAGAAGCAGCAGACGTCTGCAGAAGACATCGCCCTGGAACTCTTCCCATTCAATTTCCTCTGCTGGCTCTATCGAAAGACACACATAAAATACAACAATAAAATTGGAAGCATACAAACTGCAAAGGTCTGTTAACTGCTACACTTTTACAGACTGATTAAAGCACACACCATAGGTTAGACACAAATAACCATACATGCAACATCACTTTCGTAATTCACATTCCAGGATGAAAGGGCTATACATTTCACACTGAGCACACAAGGATAAACTGATTCAGACTGAACTCAAGAGGCCACAGTACAGTATGTGGGCTCCAAGCATGTTCCTCTAGGACCAGACTTGCTCTGAGATCGACCTCAAGTTTAAGTGCTTTTTAAAGATCTATTATGCAAAGTGGCGTCGTTCACAAAATGTCAGGGAAGGAAACAACCACCGCAGGTAGTAGGTGGTATGGTCATTTCCTCTTTAAGCACATGATTGCCTGTGACTCATCCCGGTGTAATCTCCCAGTATTTCTCACCACAGCTAATCTCTTCCAGCTAGGTAAAAGATTCAGGATATTTTGTAGAAAACTGGCCCAGGTGTAATCCTATTTCAGATTTAGTGGTTCACTTCTCAAAGTGACCTTTCTGTATAAGTAGATTGAATAGACTCACTGAGCTCTTTATAACAAATGCTATGCTACTCTTTCAAAACAGCGTCAGAATTTCATGATATGTAGGCTATACTGCAGTCTGTACAGTATACTGAAAAGATTTGTTTGAGATTCTAGTTCATGTTGACATGACTGCATCATGCAAGTTCTACAGATCTGTCAGCTAAATATTCATGCTGCAAATCTCTCTTTCTAACACACCCTGAAAAGAGTTCTACTTGGATTCGGTTCTGGAGACTTGGCAGGCCGCCGAAGAACACTGAACACTCATTGCCCAGTTTACCAGGCTTGTGCATCCTTTGTGGTATTGAGCAAGGTGTAAACTCCATCATGGTTGCATTGGTGTTGGTTGGATAATTCTGTTTTTGTGTGTGTGAGAAATATTTGCTTAATGTGTAAGAAAAAACAGCTATTTGAGTTACTCGGAAGCTAGTTTTGTAAGAGTTCTGAGTGGACCAGTTTGATGTCTATTGCTTTTGTGACATGATGCATTATTATGCTGGATGTAGCTCTCAGAAGATAGGTCAATTGTGACAGTGAAGGAATGCATACACAATACACAAATCAGCTGTGGCATTCAAGCAATGATTGACCTACACAAGCCTAAACCATGCTAAGAAAAAGTTTTCGGTTCTTGGCTGACAGTAGTGAAACCTGATGTGGTCCTCTGCTCTTGGTGCCTATCTGCCTCAACATTCAACATCTGCATTATGAGATGCTGCTCTGCTTGCCCCAATTTCTCATCTCATGGGCAAGGTGTTTCCATCTGCAGAACTGCTGCTCACTAAATGTCATCTTGTTTATTCAGTTTTCTTACCGTTCAGAATAAACTGTACAGACTACTGTGCATAAAAGCCACCAAAAGTTAAACAATTTTAGACATACTCAAACAAGCCCATCTGGTAATCATGCCAAAGTCAAAAAGAAAAGAGAGGAACTGCATCTGTTGGTTCTGGTCATGTTGATCGATGTGACTGTAACAGGACAGATCTGCTGAGGTAGTGCATGACCTGCTTACGCCAATGGAAACCTAATTTTCACCCATTATTTCTGCCTTTTTTTCAGTCATGGGTTTCATTAATAACTGAGTGTGCTTGGGATGGCACTTCATGGAAACAGTAACTGCTAACTGTATCACTTTATTAGCTAACCTTAAACTGAGATGTCAAAGGTGAATACTTGATAGTCATTATGAAAGCTGAAAGCGTTACTAGGCTTCTTTCGCTGAGATGAAAAATCCAGAGAATCCTGGACTCTAGTCCGGACTCTCATTTCCCAGCTCCTCTCTCTTAGTGTCAGACAGAGTTACTCTCCTGGCGTCTTGCTGCTGGGAATGACCGACATAGAAAAACAAATTTGCCATCAGAAGCATCAGGCCAGGAAGGAGGAGATGGCCCAAGGAAAGCAGAGAATATAACAAAGGGAGAGAGAGAAAGAGAGAGAAAGAAAGAAAGGGTGAGACAAAAAGAAAGATAGATAGACAGAGAGAGAGAGAGAGAGAGAGAGAGAGAGAGAGAGAGAGAGAGAGAGAGAGGACAGAGTTATTTCCCCCTGTTAAAATAGAGGAATGCATGAAATCTGCCTGCATCAGGACAATTGCCGATGGGCCAAAGAGAGGGGTGGGGGGTGAATAGTGATCTGAGATTGGAGCCCAGGTTTTGGGTGACAGGAGACAGGCCAGCAGGGTGTGTGTGCATGAGTATAGGAAAGAGAGCCCACGCAAGGCAGAAGAGAGAACCAGTCATGTCAAGAGTCCATCAAAATCAAATCCGCAGTACATCATCCACACATGCTCCTTCAGGTCGGAAGTACAAATGCAAACTGAACTGTGTGGTGAGGTTTTTTTTATACTAAGGTATGGTCAAATTTCAGCAGCAGGCTGACATCTACAGGTAAGTGCCTACTGAATGATAGTCAATCTTTTATTACTTGGCTTTAGTGCAGTAACCCTAGGATAGATTGTTACAGTTTTGACAGTGAAAATGCATTGAATGTCAACCTTTTGATACTACCCGGCATGTTGATCTTTAAAACATATAGGTAGCATTCTAAATGTGACTGATAATAAGCACGGTAAGGCAATATAAATAGACAAAAGGCAAAATAATAGTAAAAAACTCAAAGGTGCTACCTTTGAGCATTTAAATTTGAAACATTAAAAATGGAATGAAAATAGCATCACAATAAAAAAGAGGTAATGTTTTAATGTCATGCAAAATACACTAATGGACTGTGTGCCCTGGCAAAGTTAGCATGTTAGTGAGCTAGCAGTGACTCAATAAAACCAGCTTTGTTGTACCTTCTTGTATATCAAGAAGTAGTTGTTGACCAGTGTAAAGATCAATAAGAAAGCAAGTCCACCCTGTCATACAGCTGCCATGTTAGGAATTGTGTTTTATTTACTGAAAACCCATTAAACATACAGGGACGGGACAAATACGGGACACATTTTAAATGCTTATATCTAGAAATATAAAAATGATAGAGAGTACAAAATGTTGGAAAGCTGACCTCCAGGAGTTTTGATACATAGGTTGATTTCTCTGGACACCACTCTGAAAACAAATTAAAGTGCCTAAATTGTAAGGGTAATTTAAAAAACTTTTTTCTTTTACAAAAACACAGGTAAGAACATTTCGAACTATAGACCTGAATTAAAAAATATGAAGAGGTCATCAAGCATTGTCAATACAAACATTTCTCCATTTGTGAAATACAGGTAAACTGTTAATATTTAAAATTTCTCAGTGGTGGCAGCAGAATGGAATTCTGTAATAAGCACAAGTTCTTGCCTGGCCAGAATTCCATTCCATTCTATTCCTGCTGCCACTGCTGAGATTTCTCGCACAGAGCTGCATGCAAACTTCACTTATTTTGACTGGGAAATGTTACTATTGACATACAGTATATACAATGTTTTTAATGACCTCTTCATAATTTTGTATACATTTTTATCTCGCAGCTAGTATTACAGTAAAATGTGGCCCAGGAACAAGCCCAACACTTGATATTAAAGGACAACTCCGGTCATTTTTAACATGCACCTGTATTGCTCAAGCTACTACAGTATGACCCAAAATGACTTAAAAAGTGGTTAAAACAGTGCGTTTGTGCAAGCAGGCACATATCGGTGTGTTTGCATCCCTAGCTAGTACAAACAAGTCAATCCGTCGAGATTGCAGTTACTCCCTTACCGCCACGGCAGAGACGAAAACTTGAGTTTTGAAGATAGGAACTGCATGTCAGCATTTTTGTTTTTCTGCTCATACATTACTGACCATGTAACAACTGAATGTTAGTCATGATCGTATTCGCTCTGCACTGAAAGCTAACTTGTCTGTGCATGCTTATGGCTCGTGCAGAGAGGACCTCGTTCTGATGGTCACTCCATTACATATACAGCCATGCGCTTTAAACACACTCAGGTGTCCCTCACACATCTAACCACCATACTTCACCCATCCAGGGTGTCCCACATACTCATGCTTCACCCATCACTGGGGTCCCTCACATGGCTCACACAGTTGTTACACCTCTGATTACCTCACCCCAATCCCATCCCACTTCTGACACCATTTGTAGCAACGGGGAGGAGAAGTCACCCCACCGGGATTCAAACCCAGGTCTTTGGGGTACCAAACGTGTGCTTTGACAGCAACGCTAAGAGTCAGGCTCATTGGTTTGGCAGTCAAAGCACACCCACAACCGTAGTGATGATCACTTCATCATAACGTTACATGATCTACCGTTAAATTCAAAAGATTCATGCAAATCTTCTACATCAGACAAGTTCTCCATTATGACTATTGCGGAAAGAGCTTAGATCGACATTAACATGAGTGCAAGCTACCTCTTAGTGCAGACCGAATAGGCTATTGACAGGCTTTTGTAAAAGGCTGGCTCATGACAGGCTGTTTTTACATGGTCAGTAATGTATGAACAGAAAATGCTGCAATAAGATTTCTGTCTGCAAAATTCAAGTTTTTGCCTCTTTTGGTGAGGGAGTAACCGCAAGTCATTTTGAGTCATACACGCTACAGTGCTGTGTTGTAGGGTGTTTGCTCTCCCACTTGGAGGAGAGGTTGACATCATTTAGATTGCACAAAGCTACGCAGATTTACAGATACCATGCGAACCACATGTCCTGATGCCATATAACATTTAAAAATGGCAATCAAATAAATATAACTGATGACCAGAATCTGATATTACATTATCATTTGAAGAGAAAAGTATCTTTACAAGAATCTTAGTATTTTATACATATTCATCCTTGGTTTTGCACTCAGCTAACTGTATTATCTAATCAAGAGCAGAGCAATTGTTCTGACTTTGTACCAATTAGATGTCCCTTTGACAAAGGACAGGAAGAAGATGTGCAAGACAGGATGCTTAAGATCAGTGTTCTCATGGTTGTTTTACTTTTTCAGTAATTGGTAGAGAGGTTGGTTAAAAGCAAGTAAAAAGTACAAGGATACATCTCAAGGTCTATATATCATGCTCGGTTGCCACTTGGTGTATGGTGGAAGATTTCTCTGAAAAATGTTCATGATCACTGTATGCCACCATTTATTTCCAATGTACAGAAAAGAGCTGCTCTTACTTTTTGCTAACTGTATTGATGTTGACAACTTGACACTTTAGATGTGCTCTCCATTTGACGACTTGCATGCAGCTGCCCAAGTCTTTAAAACACCACAGTGATTGTTTAATATGAATAGTTATAATTACAGAGAGCCAAACGTTAAGAAAAGAGGCACCCAGAGACTTACCAGACACAAGAAGGAGCTTATACAAACAGAATATTGGCAACCCACTTTGTCTTAATGTGCATATAAACGAATTCCTTACAGAAATGTTTCTCCCTTACATTACAGATTTATTTTGCATTTCAGCCACTGCTTTTATATTGATCCAGGGCTTTCTTTAACCAAACAGCAGTCATAGGGTTAGTTTCCACGGAGACGACTACCAGCACTGTGGGAGGGACACATTGTATGTGAGTAACACACTCCACGACACGGCTGGGACTCGGAGAAGGCCTTACTGTGTGTCTAATATATGGATGTGGAGTTTGGAAGGAGCACTGCACTGCGGTCCAGGTGAAAGACCTGCCTAAAATTGGGCATTTCATCATGCAGCGACACAGAGCTTAAACCAACATTAGCTACGACAAGTCAGCCAGGTAGAACTAATTGTCAAGCTAATATGCCATAGGGAAATGAAATACCTTGCTTTAATTAGGTACTATGAGTTTTTAAGAGTTGGATGAGGGCAAACAGTACAAGTATGTGTGGAAAAGTTCATTGATTGGTAATACGTGGCTGCTGCTGACATGTGCTCCCTGAAATACTGTTCTCCTGATTATGGCAGTCATGGGGCAGGTAAAAGCTGTCAACAACTTGCCCATGGTTTGCCACAGACAGACATTTTATGGGTGGTCTCACTTAGCTATGGACTGCAAAACTGCCTCCATTTCCAAAGGAAGCAAGACATTTGTTGTGCAGACCTATAAATAGTATTTATATAACTTTATAGGGCAAAGAAGCTAATAGACAGTCAACCACTGTTAATTCAAACCATCACTGTCGTACAACCCGTCCAAAAGTGTGAATGTGTTGGCTGGTGTGTTTGTGGACCTCTAAATAGTACTGTTCTTGGAAAAGGAAAGACTGGTCCACCTCCAGTGATACATGGCCCTCATCCTTCCAATTCTCGATGTTCTTTGCTGGTTTTTAAGAAATGATGTTGAAACAAGACCACACAAAGTGCATACACGGAGCATCACATTGAGTTTTAATTCGATAATAGCCCAATGGGTTTGGCTTTAAGCAGACAATCATGCAGGCAGAAGCATACCGATATACATACACAGACAAAACAAAGGCCTATATATTTCACCTCAAGTACCCAATATGGCAAGTGACATCCTATCCCTTACCTGCCACCTCGCTATACCCTCACTCAAGCACACACTTACTTAAGCTCTCACACACACACACACACAAACACACACACACTCTCACACACACAAACATCCCCGCCCCTTAGGGCCCCACCAAAAGACACGTCATAATCTGCAAATTTGCAGAGGCTCCCACAGAAGGAAGTCTTTTATTAGGCATTTTGTTTTTCTTTGCCACAGGCGGCAGACTAAATAAACTCAACCTGAGATTTATTCCATGTTCCTCTCATGGCCGTGGCATCCAAGAATCACACACTGGGTTCACCGAAAGAAAAGAATTTCAATCATAACAATGGTGCGGGAACCACTGGAGACACCACATCACTCCAACATACGGATGTTTCAACGAGAGAGAGAGAGAGAAAGAGAGAGGGAGTGGGATGGAGAGCAAGAAAGAGAACCATTTCCTTGTATCGCATAGAGAATAAGAAAAGAAATTGTTGATTTAGTGTTGGTTTCAGTATTTTCATTCGTTCTTACCCCAAAAGAATGATTCAAATTTTTAGTGCTACACTTTTGAGGATTCCAATGTAAACAGGGGTCTTGCAGCAACTGACCTTTGCCCTAAATGACAGGCAGAAACAGAAAGAGAGAAAGTGTGTGTGTTAGCATAAGAGGATGTCAAAGACAAAACAGTGGCAAAGTAGAAAAAGGATTTAGGTGACCAATGTAAGTTAGCACCTGCCAATTGCTAAGATTCAAACATTAAAAAGTGAAATGTTTTATTTATAGAAGAATTATAAATAAATCCAGAATGATGCCTAGCACTGGACCACTGCAAATTTGTCAAGTGATTAGTCATACCTTTTTTATGGACCAGTTATATCACATGACAGTTTGAAATGCATAAGTGAAAGCTGAGCAGTTTAACCTAATATTGCCCCTGATTATTTTTTGCTGGTCTTGGCATTATGTAAATCAGCAGTTGGTAAGAGAAAAAATACAGTATAGAGTACAGAGTACAGATGACCCCTTGTTCAATGCACTAAAATAAAATAAATAGTTTGGCAAATGAACAGACCACTTACCAACATGTCACTTAAAAAGACAAAATGATTACTGAGATTGTTATACTAATTTAAGGGGGATATTATATAAATAGACAAATAAAAAAATACTAAACTGCCCATCTTCTTTTGTATTTTTTTGTAAGAATAAAGTCCTACTTCCTTTGTTACAAATTATTGAGCATATATTTGCAAATTGGTATCTGACTTCTCTTTCAATAGCCATCATGTATTTTATTTGTCAGTGATTTAAATGATGACCATATTTGTGGATTAGGCTTCTTTCTGAATAGCTGAGCTTTACACAGTTATAGTTACACCCACAAGCAGCACACTCATTCAGGTACAGAATTCAGAGCCAGCTCATTTCTGGAAACAATATCTTCCTGTAAATGAAAAGGAAAACATGTGAATCTCACTGGGCCTCATAAAAGTAAGACATGAAACGCTGGATTACTCAGATATGTGTGCTGTAGTCCATCTTATTCCATCTGCCACTAGGGAACCAAGGAGCTACATTCGTACTCAATCCCATTTAAACTCCATGGCAGAGACACAACCGTATCCATTATCCACATAAAGCAATGGACATCTATGGTTTCCTATAGATCACTGGCTCCCTGTGTGGGAGAGTGTAAGTGTTTAAGTTTCATTGTACATTGACTAGGATATGGTTGAGTATGTTTTACAATTTAAATAACAGTTGGAATTTTATAACCTCTCCTTTGACAGCTGATGGTACTGCCAAATGAAACAATTGCATTTTTATCTACCCTGGCTTCTTTTCTTTGCTATTTATAATTTTTTGTGTGAATGATCATCTGTCTTCCACTTTTTCTGTTGTAAAATTGTGTGGGAACCAAAAACTATACATTAAACAGCCACCAAATTGTTCTCCCAAAAGTTCTCCCAAAAATTAACAACCTCTGCAACAAGTTATTTGGCTGCTGTAGTTTTGGCTTATATTTGGCTGCTGATGTTTTGGCATATATCTTGAGAACCGTCGGTCACGACAAAAATTCCTTGAAAGCTCTTGAATATAAGAAAGCCATGACTGCCAAATTTTCTGGCAATTTTAAAGGTTCATTTTCCTTTTCTTCCCAGATGATTTCCAACCACCTACATACTATGCTAATAAAATGTTTTAATAAGACGTTTAATCCACTTCAAAGTGATGCATCATCACACTTGGGGCACAGACTGTAGTAACCATATGCCTGTATGATGTGCAATATACAGTATAATGGCCCAAATTAATAACACTGGACATCACTACACTATTCTTTGGATGCATATCAAACTGTGATTTTTTGTCTTTGCTTGGCACTACAACTACAGTAGCACATCTAAATAACTCAGGGAAATGCTTACAGGAAATTTTCAACTACAAAATGGCCACACAATAGATTCCGACAGAAAAAGCAACAAATTACACACATTGAAACAGAGCTGCATTCACAATTGTAAAGAAACTGTAGACAACAATGGTTTCTACTGAAATACTCTAAAGAAACATGGGGCTCTATTTTCATGATCATATGCGCATTGTCTAAAGTCAGTCGTACAAGTTGCTTTGGGGGTGTTCCCGACACAATTTGCTATTTTGACGGCGGGAAAAGTGAACATTGCGCCAGGTGCATTGTTCAAAAGGGTTGGTCTTAAATTACTTCATTAGTCATGGGTGTGTTTTGGGCATAACATAAAATTAACCAATGAGAATTTATACTCTCATTCCCTTTAAAAGCCAGCGGGTGCATTATCCATGGCCTGTTGCTGTTACAATGGCGCATTTACCCGAACGGGAGGAGTTTTGTGGAGAAGACCAATCTGCTCGTGTGTGAAGTAAAAGGGAGTGAGCAGTTAATATTCGGGGATGGAAATAATCCCCCAAACCTCCGCGAGTCAAAGAAGTATGTGAGGAAATATCTTCAGTATTTGTGTCCTCCTTTGGCAAGAAGAGAACTTTCGAACAGTGCCGAAAGCGGCACAACATTAAAAGATGGGGTAACAAAAGCTTTCAACTCATCGGAAACATCAAAAATAAACGGAAGGTGGAGGTCCATCAAACCATTAGTCCACTAGTTTTCTTTTTGATGATTTGTCTGTTTCATTTCTTACAACTTGCCATGCTGTTTATTAAATAAACTGCAGAACATTGCAATCGCTGTTTAAAACGACAAAAGAAATCGTAAATAAACTACAGAACATTGCTATAGACTGCAAAACATTGCTATACTCTCATTATTTGTGCCTGTTTAAAAAATACATGGTTATACAGGCTATACATGTTGCAACTTTTCTGCCAGTTCAGCTCGCCTCTCTGGCGCAGCAGCAGGCGCATCGGAGTTCAAAGCGTTGTGTAAAATAGCTTTTCAGCCTTGCGCGACTGACGTCTGACGAAAAAACATGGTTTATGCTGATCAACAGCGCAACTGGTTTATGCGTCCTCATAATAGCATCTGGTGCACTTTGCGCCAGACCACATCTCTTATTTTCGCTGACACACAGCCGTGAGGCCGCAGTGTCATTTGCTATCTAGACAACATGATTTTTTGCCTGAAAAATTGAACAATGCGCTGGCACAAAATAGCAATGACAGCATGCGCATGTCGGGAATTCACAATGCGCCACGGCATGATAGGGCCCATGGAGTCATGGTAAGCAGACATGTTCTAGCTCATCAGCCACACCAGCAACTTAAATATGAGAGCCCTTTCAAAATACACTTGCACTGGTAATAACTGGAGCATAAAAGCAAGAAAAGATGCACATAGATGCACAGAGATGCACAATCCCCCAACTCCTCTGAGGAATAGGGTAATCACACACTGGTGAAACAGGGTTCAGGTGATGCATGACCTTTGAATTACCCGCTGTAAACTCTAAACAACAGGGATTGACAAAAAAAAGATGCTAAATAATGTTTTCATGTCATGGAGACCAGGTGTAATAAGACAGCAGTCTTCAGGGAGATCATTTTGATGCTCTTACTGTCCAGAAGAGGATAAAAATCTGACAGAGGTGAGGGAAGCCTGAGCATACTGAGGTCCAAGTCATCATACACTGAGAAGATGACTGTTGGCCAAAGCGATAGGCACATAGGCATTTTCATACTGGAACCCACTATTTTACCAGGGGACGCGGCGTCACCTCAGGGCAAGCAGTATAAAAAGAAAGCGTGTTTTGCTCCTGTCTTGTCTGAGTTCAGGAGGGATAGTCTAGTGGCAATGCATAACATTATGCCACGCATTAGGTTAGTTAGGTAATTTCAGTCGATAATGATATGAGGCAATAAATAATGGACAAGAGGAATGCCTTGCTAGGTATTTAAACATTTGGGGCTATGGCCCGGAACTTACACTCCTTTTTATGCAGGGCTTCGGGAAATTTTGAAAATCGGCCTGATGAACATGTAATTTTAACGTGGTTTGAAAATGAAAGGAAAGGCTAATCGTCATGACTTAAGTGGTAATCATAGTTTGATGCTTACAATAAAGATGGGATAGCCTGTAAGAAAGTGAACGTCCCTTCTGCCAAAGTGTGCCACATAGGCCTACACCAGCAGCCAAAATGTGACATTAAAGTAGCACGAAACTGCACCAATGTGATTTGAAGCCCTACGCAAAGGGAAGAAAGGATAGCGATGTTGAATTTGTAACATTTTGCAATAAATTATTCTAAATCTGCCCATATATGGTCACTGGCTACAATGTTGCTTTTATGACTGCTGGTTATGCAACCACACAAAAGTGTCCCCCCTCTGGGGCTATTTTCATTATCATCATTTATTTATTTATTTATTTATTTTGAGCGCAAAGAGATCCAGGGCCTATTCCCAGAAGATCCCGGACTGATACGTCACGATACCACGTTCCACAGCCCTGTATCGGCATGTTCACATTAAACCCGGCCAATGCAAAATTGTTGCTAGGTTAGATTATGAAAATGCTGGCGAGTCATGCCACTCCGTCTGGCACCTTGATTTTGTTTAATGTTTGTATATTTCTGGCCGTTCTATAGTGTTTTACGCCCCAGGTGAGACCACCTCTCAGCACCCGCCCCCCCAGGCAGAGAGACACGCTGCTTCTGTGCATGGCACCTTCTCAGCAAGCAAGGATGCCTGCAGTTCAGTTAGGGGGCGCCAATGTGCTGATTGCAGCGATATTTATTTTATTTTTTTTCCACCAACCGCTCGTGGCACCCCCTACGAAATGTGCCTAAAACCGCTACTGCCCGTAAGTTCCAAATTAACTTTAAATCTTCTGCAATATTGTTTCTGGGACAATATCAGGACGAACTCCAGTTGAAAACCTTTACATAAGGCCTTACGCACATTTGGAATCAACCTGTATGTTCCCAATTTGTAACTGTATGCTATTTTGGGAGCTTTCAGAAGTCAAGAACAGCAAGCCTCTCGGCTACACAGAGCATCTAGGTGTGCTTGAGACAACAAGAAAACAAGAACGCCTTGGGTACGCAATGCACACTGCACTCGCACAGCCATACAGGAGTATTTCAAGGGCTTTAAAGCCCATGTGCAGTGGAGATACAGCAGTTACAGCATAGTCACTGCAATGCTGATAGTGTGAAGCCAGCCCATGGAATACCAGTCCTGTGGACATTTAATCAATGGTTGACCCACATGGAATTAATTCCCAAATGTTGCAAGTCCCAGTTGATTTAGATAAAAATAGTTGAATGATCATAATTACATTAAAGGTTGGAATTAGTAGGCAGTATGACTTTGTAATTCTATTTAGAAGTTTATTGTAGTATTGTAAAACAATTCATTGCTCAAATTCAGCTTAACTTCTTTTAGAAACAGAACTATGTTCTCAGTACTATGATCTCTGCATATATCTATGTAGACATAAATATTACTGGGACAGACATAAACAGAGACAGGAGTTCATACTCTGTGTTGTAAATGTATTCATAATTTTCCACATTTCAGTCTCTGGGTTTCATAAATTACACATTCTTTGCAGTTACTCATGTTTTACAGTCTATGACCTATGAAAAATCCAAATACAAAAAATACATTCCAAGTAACAAAGATTACAGTGGCCAATAGTACGTTTTCCTATGGCTTCAGCTATTTTAGTTTGACAATAAAGATGTCATTAGAACGTGCTATCGGGGGCATTAGGGGGAAATAATGCAGTCTAACATCTTAGTCAGAAATGGCCATACTCACAAGGGAGTCATCAAATGCAGTTCATAGTTGGTCAGTTGGATTGAGAGAGTAATATTTCCACGGTGACAATGTTTGGCTTTACTTTTTCCTTTTTATGTAATTACGGTTTTGTTCTGAATCTCAATATCCCAACCCAATTTTGCCTAACCATGCACTATCACATTTTCTGTAAATAAATACATAAATACATAAATAAACGGCTTACAAAATCAAACCACATTCACTAGGGTAGAGGATAAGATTATAAGCAACATTTTTTGGCTTCACAAAACCCTTACTGAGTAGTTTGATGCAACCAATCCCGTAACTATTACTGAAGCCTAAAATTGTGTGGGTGTGCTTTAATGCTAAACTCATGAAAACACTATTACTGCTGACCACCCAGCCTCAGTTCTATGCCTTTCAAAGTTATGTGTTTCCTTATTTGCTCAAAACAATTTTTTTCAGCCATATCTGTAAGTGCTAGTATCAGTGTATCACTACAAACACATGTTCAGTCTTTTTTGATGTTTCTATTTTCCCAGGTTAAAGAATGGGTAAGGGTAGGCATGACACAGGAAGTTGATACTGGCATTGTCTTTATCACACATTAACTTTTCTTCCTCTTATCTCATGTTATAGCTGGAGTCTATTCTCCCCAGCTCAACTATTGTTTGGTCTTTTCTTTACAAGGGCCATCGAGGGGTTTGCGAGGGACATCAGAGTAGCCTGCCATAGAGAAAATGAGCTCTGTTGGTGTAACAACACGTTTTAATGGAAAGGGAGAGTAGGTGTGATGTCAGTTGGAGGACAGGCAGAGGCGAAACTGAGGTCAGCAAAATCCAGGCAGTGAGTTCAGCAGTTTTCCTCATTTTTCTCCCTTTAATCGTTACTTAGCATTGTTTATGGCTAAGTGGCCTAAATGGTCTAAGACCAAAAGGTCTAATGTTTCATTTTATATGGTAATAGAAGATGCACAAGAGGCTCTTGGTGCCCGTCATATGATATGCTCAGTAAGGCATCGTACAGCGTGAAAAAATTAGCATGCAGTGCTAAAAAGCCACTTGAAATATTTGTTCTCCAATGTCAGAATAATTTTATGATTTATTGAATCGGATCATTTCAAATTCATGTCTACGGGACTGATTCAGTGCTTTGTTTGTGTACTTGAACCAAGTGCCCATCTTCCGGGAAAAGCTCACGCTATTAGTTTTGCTAACTGGAATGTTTAGAATGGCAGCTGGTTGCAGCTCAGAGATGTCCTGTGAAAATTCCTTGGCAAAAAGTCCGTGGAGAGCTGCAATTAGCATTTTCAATACATGTTATTACATTACAGATGAAAAGGAGTATTAATGTCAACAGCCAGAATATGAACGGTATAATGAGATATTTATCCGTACAGAGGCCTCAGGCAGCACCTCAAACAACGGAGGAAAAAACCTGAACATTCTCTTACCCTCTACTTTTGTGAGCATTGAGTTAAATACTCTGAAATTACAGCAGATGAGGGTTAGGTAGCCCTTTGCCCTCCCTCCTTTTCTCCCTACTCATTTCAGTACCTGCTAATCATTTCCTTCCTTCATCTCTCCATCTTCCAACACTTCATCCACTCTACCTTTTGCTCACATTCAGTCTGCTGGCCTTCTGTGTTCACCCCCTCTTCCACCCTCCCTCTCTGTCTCTCTGGGTCAGGCCAGACATTCAGTCTTGCTGTTCTTGGACACGTTCGCCTGCCGATGGATGGACAGACCACTCTGTCATTCCAGAGGCTCTTTGGCAGTGGTCTGTCTATGCTGTCCCGTTTTGCTCTTCCCACTAAATGAGGTGAAAGTGTCCAGTGGGTTTAATGCTTGACACACCACCCCCAGTGCCTGCCCTCAACTACTACCAGCCCCCTAAAAATCTACTGTTTGACAAAGGAGTTCCAGTAAGCTAGGGTCAATAAATTGAAGTCATCCTCCCTGAAGTGGGGATAGGGACTGGTGAAAAGTGTGGGCAAGAGGGGGCTGTAGCTCATAGGATGGAACACAGTTGGAATGCAGAACCAGAGGGCGGGATTGATGGGAAATGAACAAGCAAGGAGAGCCCTCATATGGACAAACTCCTTTAGTCTGTTGATTCCATCTGCAAAATGGTTCAATGTTTCCTCTTTGGCCGACAGTAAGTCTCAGCAGCCATGCAATGACAAGTAGTACTACTAACTAACCTGGAGTGTCCCTGTTATTGTCACAGACACAGACACACAGACACACACACACACACACACACACACACACACACACACACACACATTGGACCTGGGTCCCGTCTCCTCCTGTTTGGCAGCAATAATAAGATGTTATATGAACCCCCTAAGTCTGTGTGTTTCTCACTAGCGAGCTCTTGGCACTCTCCATGCACGGTGCATACCTTCTGTCCCACCTGGGCTTCTACCGATTAGCAAAATTAGCCCTCATTTCCTTCGCCTCCATCATCAGCTAATTAAAAGATATTGATGTGGATTTGGTGGGCATGAACACTCCAACCGTGGTGCAGAAACTAATGCATCAGTCGAGCGAACAGCATATTAAAAGTCAAGGAATGTTAAACATGGAGAGGCATGTTTGCTGTAGAGTGGGTTGCCCTTGGCAGTGCCAGTTCCTTGTCTGTCAAAGGCGCAGTAGCGAGCAGCCACACAGGCTCTGCCAATTTCCAATGGTTGCTTTTCCACCTGTAGTTTGTCTGAGGAGGCTTTGCGGTTAACCGAGCAGGCCAGCATTGCTGCTGCTCACCTTTCCGCCTCCTCTCCACTTGTGTGAGTGGGAAGACTAGTCACATATGGGATCTTCCCAACCATTTCACAAGGATTTCTCTTTGGATAATGACTTCATTAGAAATAAATGCTTCGAACAATTTCCACAATAAAGAGTGGAAAAAAGAAACTGAAGAGACTAAAAAAGGGAGATCTCTCTGAGTCAGCGAGGCTAGCTTTAGCACCAGGCCAAAGACATTGGTAGAGAATAGTAACTGTCATTATTGTTATCAGGCAGACAACTATGAAAGAAACACATTGTTGTGTGGGTTTTGACCACAATTCCATATAGATCAATCCAAAAGATAAGCTTTCTGCTCAGCACAAAATGTTTTGAACAAGAGGTTTTTAAAATAACTATTGTACTATTGTACTGGTGTAACTTTCTTACATATCAGAGCCCTTTCCTTCAGAATTTGTATGCTTCTCTTTTCTACGCTGCATTTCTAGGAATGTCTTCTATAACTAATAACTACTGACTATCCCTCCCATGTCTTGTTCAATACCCAGGGCCATTTTCAGGCCTAGGTTTGCCTGACCAAACGTGCTCTTTTTTACAGTTTTAAGCTGTGATTTCAAACTCATCGTGTCAGTTTGGCACAGAGCTGGTGCTGTACCCATGGTGGGTGTCTTGCAGCAGCCCAGCCTCCTTGTAATCTCTATTTTTGGTAAGCATCCTTATTGGTTTGAAAAATGTGGTATATAGGTTTATTGTTGTGCGTTAATATGTAGTACTTTAATTAGTCAACTTTTGAGAGGAAAGAGTTACCAGGGGAACTAGAAAAAAAGGTACAGTACATGAGAGTGGCAGAATGTTCTGCAGGCAATGTATACCATGTTTGCTTGTGCCAGGCATGAAGTCTTGGAATTCATCGCTACTCCTGTGACCTGTTTTTACCCATGCTAAAGCAGGACGGAGTCAAACATCAGTTTACTAAAAGTAAGGGTTACACTTCCACACAGGAAAGGCAATTGGAACTTTGCAGCAAACTGGTGACACTAATCCATAAACAAGTCCACAAAGCAAAAGCCTTGGTCTTGACATGGCTGTTTGAAATCTTTCTGAATATAATAATTTGCCATCACTGGAAAATAAACACAAACTATGATTAAAGTGGTATGTGTTGCATGCCAAAGTAACCACTTTTGTGCTACCATTTCCCTTACAAAAATCTCATTTACCCTCAGAAGAACTATATTTAAAATAGCTTATGTTACCTTGAAATTAAAGACTCTGAAAAAAATACAGCGTAATAGACTACACACAGTCACAGCAGTCAAGCGCAACAGCATTTTGGAAATGTACAGGAACAGAAGCATTGTTATTGCAGAACGTAACACCACCATCATCATGATCCATCACTGATTTATGTTTCTGTACTATATCTTAAAGTCTTACAATGCACACATTTTTGACTTTTGACTTGTCAGTTTATGCACCATATAATACAGCTATATCCCTAACAATAGGTAACATTAGCCCGACAGGCAGTATAGTTGGATTATTAATGTGACTCATTACTACTTTGTATACTGTCATGCCTTTACAACTAAATTGCTGCCAGTAATCATTGGCATACAACTTGACAGGTAATCACTAAGCTCATTAAGTTTTACGTATTGTTATGGAGATTAGAGATTACTGTAACAGTCCTCCAGACTAACCCCCTCACAGTAAATCATGGATTTGATTGATTATACATTGTAACAAGAAAATCTTTAGAGGGGTTAATGTTATCAGAGAGAAGAGAGAGAGAAGGGCATGACAGAGCACCACTGTGTGTGAGTGTGACTCACTGTGAGTGTCTGTATTCGAATATTATTGCTTGTCAGCATAACAGAAATAGTACTGAAAACAATTTTGGTATCCATTTTGGTATGACTCCCAAAGGCTTAACCATGCCATCTGTTTTTTTCTTTTTGTGAAGCAACTGGAACTTATGACCATACAAGAAAATGGAAATTATGTTAGCATATCTCTGTTTTGGTTTGTCCTGTACATCAGTCTGGTGGCGTGTTTGGCCAGGTGAGGTCAAGGAAAGGTAAGAGAAAAGGGTTGTCATTAAGGAAGTAGAAATTGGAATGTCTCCCCAGGAGCACAGGAGGAATGATCAGAGGTGGTGAAATGAGAGCTGCATGACAAAAAGCTTTCAGCTGAGTGTCATGTCCTCTTCCCGGCACCACACACTGTGCCGATTAAATCAGCCACACAAGAACCCCAACCAGAATGCCAACCATAATAATATTCTGGGACAAGAGTGGAACAAGAAAAGAAAAGAGAGGAGGGAGTGGAGGGGAGGAAGAGGAGAAGAGCAGGAGGAGACACAGTGGGGGAAATGGAGATTCGAATACCACCCGATTGTCAAATTACTGGAATATTTCAGGAGATTGAAGGGGGTGATGGGGTGCCAGCACAGCTGATGGAGAGAGAGAATACGTCAGAAGTCAAACCCAGTCAGGTATCAGAGGAAAAGAGAGAAAGAGAAAGTGAGAGCAAGACAGGGAAACAGAAAGAGAAAGAGAGAGAGAGAGAGAGAGAGAGGGATAGATAAAATAAGATGGGGGGAGGGGGGGGCTCTCAGCAGGAGAGCTATTTGGCTAAATTCTAATAATTTTTTCCTGCCCACACCACCAAAACCCCTCCTTAATCCTCCACCTCCTCACTTGATCCAGTAGACTGTTTATTTAAAATTGCTTGTGCAGAATTACCATTATATAATTAGGGGTCTGACAGGGTCTGGCAAAAACACAATCACAACGTCTCCTGGAATATCAGGTTCTATTTGGAAACCCTGGAGAGAACAGAGGCCTGGCGCTCCTTCTTGTCAAAACTGTCTTGTACACCACCAAGGTAAATCTATCAGACTGCTGAGCAGTATTCCCCAAACAGGTAAAAAAAAGAAAGCTGCCTTTGGCCAGAGTGTAAGTAAAGCAATAAGTAATCTATAAAATTATTAGGTCTAGGTTTTAGGTCTTAGGTCTTCAACACAAAATTGGCCAAATATCACAAATAGCAAGCTTAGCACACTGTTAGCTGAATCAGTGTCACTTGTTCCATTTTAATATGCAATATAATTTGTGTCAAATTTTTTAAGGGTATCACTTTGACTTGTTGGTTTTTGCATCATGTGATATTAAAGGCTGCCATGAGTGTTTTCCAGCTCTCCTCCTGTCTGGGCACCCATCCCCCACCCCCCTTTCTTCACCTCCCCCATTTTATTTCCATGCCTCCACTCTGCCCCTGGAACCCCTTTGGTAACCCCTCCACCCCACTGATGTGTGTTTTCACCTTCTTCTGCCCTCTTTCACACCCCCTGACTGCCCCCTCGACGGACCCCTCCGGCCTGCTTTCCCCGCCGCCTGTAACTCAACCACTTATTTTGGTTGCACCGGAGGAGCCGATGACCTTGGAGAACTCTGTGAAGGTTGCCAATAAAACACAGAAGGATTACCGGTATGTAGCAGCACATTCATGTGGTTTGTTTGTCTAACCCTGTGCTACAGAGCAGAACACAATATATTACGTTTTATGATCCTCCACCGTAGCCCCTACGGCCAATTATCCACAAATAGAATCAGAGCGCCTTCTCCTCTTTTTGCCTGCATCAACAACTGAAAAAAAAAGGTTTTAACTGTATTTTTTTTTTTGTAAATGTGCAGGATGGACACCTTGAAGTTCAATATGAATTATCCTGACAGTTAGGTTTTATGTACAGCTGAGGAAAAATGACCCCGCCACCCCTCTCCCCCCAACCCCCCCACACTTTCTGCTGACTCCAACCCCCTGACATGATACATGATATTACCTGCAAAAATAGCTCCCCATAGTTTGTCCTTTTCAATTCGTATAAATGGCGCTGTTTAAGTTGAGTGAACTTTGTTTTACCCCCACAAGTATTTGCAAAATGGTCTGAGGAAGCATTTAGGACCCTCTGGCTGCCCTCGTGTAACAGTGTGACGTGGCTCATCTTTCTACCCTGAACTGACCCCTACAGTATGAGCCAGCAATGCAATTGTGTGTGTGTGTGTGTGTGTTTGTGTGTGTGTGTGTGTGTGTATCTATATGTGTGTGTGTGTGTGTGTGTGTGTGTGTGCACGTGTGCATGTGTCCGTGTGTTTTAAGAGGTTCAATCAAAGGGTATATTTTAGTGCACACTGACAGATCAATGTGGCTTTCGGATTCTGACTGTTCACAAAGTGCACACTTTAAAAAACAGAAAGAGTCCAGGTCAGGACTTACGTCCCTGGGTAACGTCAACTGTAATTGTAATTAAAATTTTAGAGTAAACATCAATATTTGTTTTGTCTAAGCATGTCTAAGTAAAAGCATTTTTTCTTCTGTTTGTTCTTTACTTTGGTTAAACATTTTAAATATGATCACAATTCACTTTTGTCTGTCATTAAGATCTTGTATTTCTGCATTCTTTTAACTTCAAAACAATCTTACTGTTTGTTTCTGCAAAACCTGGTGCATGTCGCAAATTTCAAATAATTTAGATGGACTACCTCAGCTTTTTATCTAGATACAATACAGGTTGTCATATGAAAAACATGCTGTGGGGCCAGCATTTACAGACATGCCTGAGTGATCTTAAGGTGATGTGAACACTATAGCCCAAAAAGACATGCTGAGGGGTTGACAGTTCAGAACAAGGAGCACAAACAGAGGTTTTGGCATCCTTATGTCAAGACTGTTATGGGCCATGATGGTAGCAGGCTCCGTCAATTCACTTTGAAAAGATGCAGGGCACAAAACTTCAAAGAGGCTTCACAGAAGAAATTAGGGGGCTGGGGGTAGTTGGCCCCAAAGTAACCTATACGGTCAACCACACAGGGCAAAGAGCAAGGGTATATCCAGGGCAAGGGGTACAGCCTTTAGGGGGATGTGGAGAGACTTGGGAAGTGCAGTGGTTAAAAATCTGGAAAACAGTGTTACACATGTATAAGCATCATAATGCACTGACTACTTCACAAAGAATGGTTATTTTAAAATGACAGGATTTCAAATTGGCACAAAGACCAGTAGGCACTGCAGAACCATAGAAGTTGGACTATTCAAACATCCGGGTTAGTCATCTCTTCAATAATTCTGCCAGTCCTAGCTGGTATGACTCAGCTAGAAGCACATAATGCAAATATACACACACACATAAACACAGACACACACACACACACACATAAACACACATACACAAAAGCACACACATATACACAGACAGACGCACACACACATGCACGCACAGGTTCTGCAAGCCCAATTCATGAACATTTTTTCTGGTCCTCATGATATGCGGAATTGGGTCTCGTGGGTCCCTCCAGAGGGGTTGGTCTGGAGCTGCTTCATTAGCAGCTCTGGTGCCTGCAGGCTGTTTGTTCTCATTAAAGAGGCTACTACGCAGAGGTGACAGAAACCCAGCACCATTTGGAAACAGGACCAAGGCTGCAGCTGTGTCCACCTGAAATGAAGCGTTGCCTACCGCTATACCTGGCATTGGCAAAGAATGTTTCCAGCATTATCCAGTGGTATTTTTAAGGTGGAAAAAATACCCTTAGGTGGTTTATTTTTATACCTTTTTCACAGCTGTTTTTTATTTTTTATTTAATTTTTGTATCTGATTAATGCACTGTTGGACATTTTTAAAACAGTGTGTACATCTTGTAGATTTAAGATGAAATGTTTGTGCCACATACATTGTTAAATATAAAATAGAACCGTAAAGTTGTTTAGTATTTTATACTTTTTCCACTTAGGTGACTTTAACACTAACAAAAATCACTCAAATTCAGCCCTGAGTACTTATATTATATAATGGTGTTTTTTGTGGATGTATGACCGTTCAAGATTTTTCCTTAGCAAAACACAAAACATGCACATAAGTTCATCAGTTGAGGTCCTCTACTTGAACTCGCAGTGGAGCAAAACCACACTATAAATCAGAGCCTTTGCATATGAACTCAAGGAAATCTTAATGCATCATATCACACCACCACCTCTCCTATTTAAAAAAAAATGCTTGTTTTAACTATGCCATGCTCCCCTACATGTGCAACTGTTTGTGGAACAGTTAGGTAATGCCTAATAGTGTGTACTGGCTGCTATAACTTTTTCTGTATGGTCTGTAGTCTATTCCATGTATGTGTGTAACTTACAATGTTAAACTGAAGACTGAGCCATTTTATTATAATATCATTATCATATCACAATATACATCCAAACAAGGAAAGTTATTTATTTGTAAACCAGTTTGGAAAAACTGTTACACACACACACACACACACACACACACACACACACACACACACACACACACACACACACACACACACATATACACACACATGCTGCATGAACATGCACACCCATACACACACAAAATGCTAAAGATTGTTTGAAAATTGAAATAAAAATGAATGACAAAATGAAACATCAACAAATACTAACTCTTCACAGTGTTTTTCAAGTCCAGCTACCAAGCCAGTAAAATACAGTGCAGACACACAAGCACTAGGCGCATGGAAAAGTGTAGAAAATAAAGACGGGGGGATTATAGAAGAAGGGAAATGGGTTGAATTGAGATATTATTCCTGGTTGATGTTACCTTTCAGGCCAATTACTAAGAGCTTTCATAGTGTTTTACAGAGGGGGCTCCCTTCCCAAGTGCAAGAAAAAAAATCAAGACAATGTTAAATTTTATCCCTGCCCTAACACACTGTTATATATTAAGGCTATATATGTTTTTCTTTGCTTTGCATGACTGGAATATTTTTCTAATGAATTTTTTTTCTAACCGTGTCTCAGACAATCTTCCCATATGGAAATTAAATGGAGGCAAGGGAGAGGTCTGCTCTGGGCAAGAGCCTGTATTGATCTTGGCAAGGCACCTCTCATGACTGATACCTGGAGCACTGAAGCTCTGACAAATGTAAATAAAGGCCGTCAGCAGGAGCCACACACAGATACAGTACTGTAAGGTTTCATAGGCTGCACAAGCCCTCCGAGCCTCACTTCTCTAATTGCAGCAGGCTCCCTCTTAGCTACAGTGGCAGTCCTATGGGTCGGCCATAGGGTAGCCATTGTTATCATTAAGTGCACCCTGAAATCAATTTCATTCAATTTTTGTGGTTAGAATGACTCTTTGGTGGTAATTGGTAGGCCCAATTTGAGAAATAAAAATGTTCGGTTTGCATTAAACAAAACACTACGTATCCCATCAACAAACAGAAATGTTATATGGCTTTTATACAACAGTTTCATTGCCAACAGAATTAGTGTATAGTGTATTAGAATATTATTTATTCATTTTTTTAATTGTATTTCAGTTCACTCTAATCTCTGATCCACAAAATAGTTCCAATTAGAGTTACCAGCATCTGTAGTTGCTATGCAACAACTGTATATTTATACACATTCTTTTGGACATTCCCCTGTGTTGTGCAGCCACTGAGATATGGTTGTTATTGTTCACTGTTCAAACTAGTCCCAATACATAGCTGCTGTTCTGCAGTCTTGGGTGTCTTGTTAAAGTCAGTAAGTTAATGGGGTAAAGTTTTAACAGTTATATTGTATCTTTGGCAGAGTGATTATTTACAGGTGGTTGAGTGACCGATGGTATATCCTCACTTCTAGTGATGCATAGAATGCATCACGTCCAATCAGAAATTGCTACATAACCAGACCTAACTGTTATAATACTATGTATAAATTGATATACAAATGTGTCAATCATTATGATGCATTTAGAAGTTCTGATATGATGATTGCATTAAACCTAGAATTTCATTTAAATATGTATTGTTTGTATAATGGTAGTAAATTGTTGGACTTTATACAACAGTTAGGTCCAGTCAAACTATTTAACAATTTCTGGGACACTGGGAGTGAGGATATCCCACGGTATACCATGGGTGACTCTTCAGTTGATAATCACTCCACCCAAGATGCAACAAAGCATTAAATTGAGTTAATTTATAAACTATGGCAGACTTTAACAAGACACCCAAGACTGCAGAACAGCGTCTGTGCATTATGCATAATTCGGACTGTGAACAATAACAACAATCATATCTTAGTGGCTGCACAGTACAGGGGAATGTCCAAATCAACATGTAAGACACTTGTTGCATAGCAACCACAGATGTTGTTAACTTGAACTGGAACTATTTTGTGGAGCAGAGACTCGAGCAAACTGAAATACAATTAAATAAAACATTAAAACGAATGTTAAAATTGTGTCTAATTGTGTTGGCAATGGAACTGTTATATAAAAGCAAAAAGCCTCAGCTCAGTGTTATATTGCTTAAGTATTTCCAATATTCTGAACAGCAGTAAGGAGTAATTTCACACTATATTGTCAAACAAAAACATCATTATTCAAAAATTGTTAACCATTCTTGGCATTGGTCATTGATATTCTACTCACACAGATAATGTTTAGGATATATACATTTTGGAAGTGGCTTCTTGGTTGAAATTCCATCTCCACGAATGGCTGAATTGCTGAACAAAACAATATGCCAAAGGTTTTATGTCATGATCAAACATCATTTACAATACCACAACCAAAAATTACAAGGAAGGATAGCACCATATGCCATTTATGTCATTTCAATGAGAGAACAGTATTAGATCCTGCTTCGTTATGACTGTAGTCAAACGAATGGCCAGTATACATACCTGACCCCTCACAAAATGGTACAGGAAAAACTGTAACAGTGAAAGAGACTGTGCATAGTCTTACACCAATAACAGGTGCCAAAAAGAAGCAGAGATGTAGCAGTTTAAGGTATGTTGAGATACGTTTGCATTAAAGTGGACATATTATACTACTTTTCAACAAGTTAGTATAGGTCTATATGTTAATCAAGTTCTTTGTACAAAATCACTCTATTCTGCCCATTTTTTTTCCCTTTTTAGAATAAGTCGTTGGGTTTTTTTTTTTTACCTTTATGCAACGAAGACGGAACACACAAGGAGGATGTGCCTTGATTAAGTTTCCCGGGTCAGGGACACTTTAGACTACAGACTCTTCTTGTGTGCAAAAAAAAACAATGGGAGAGGGGAATACCCATGAGGGCATATTAGTAAACAATATTGCAGAGATGAGTGCATGTGCATGTATGCATGTCTGAGCAGTCTGAGAAGTGGTTGAATGACCAAGGTGAGAATGACCCATCTCGTCAGGTGTTCAGAAGTGTAATAGCAGTGGGGAAAAAGCTGTTCCTGTGTTTGGTGCTTTTGGTATGCAGGGATCTGTAGCACCTGCCAAACGGGAAGGAGGTCAAATAGAATGTGTGCAGGATGAGTGGAGTCTTTAATGATGTCTTTTGCCCGCTTCCTGGTCCTTCCATGGTACAAGTCCTGGAGGGAGGGCAGGATCTGAGAACTGTGAAAACCTCACCTAATGGTATACTTAAAGACAGAATCAAGTTCAATTATGATTGAATTAGTTTTTGAAAATACAGGAGGCGTACGGACAGAGACACTTTACCTTTAGGTTGCACACAAACTGACTGGTCCATGGGGCAAGGTAATCTTCTGCAAGGTTTTCTTCTCCATCTTTGTGGCCTACAGGCAACGGTTGCTGGATTTTTCTGCAATGAAACTTGTTGACTAAATATTACAGGTGATAGGATATTCTACACTAGCAGTGATCAGTGATAAGTTTAGTATCCATAAAGCATAAAGTAACACTTTATTTGATGGGGGGGTAAAGCATGTGCATAAAACCTTAATTAATTCTTCACAATAGACTTAATAATGCTTAATCATCATTCATATGTTACACCCCTATAATAGCAAAGAGGATATTTATGACAAAAAAAGTCTCCTCATCACTATATTTTTCAAAACTAAAAATAGTAAACATGCCTCTAAGCCTATTGAGTCCATCTTTACAGTGACTTTGCTGCTCATCTTTTTTGGCATCATTAATGTAGGTAATTTGATACAAGTAATTACATAAAGAATTGAAGTTTGCATAACAATATAATGCCATGACATATCATTTTAACAAGGACAACATCTTAAAAGTTCAAGGCTTTTTAAAATGTGTCAGGTTTTGCTTTTTACCTCCAAACCATCACCGTCTCTTAAAAATGAACCACTCACTGTTTTAAAACAGCCCATTAAAGTGTGTCAGGTGTTGCTTTTACCTGAAAATCCTCACCGACTTTCCAAATGTCAAAACAGCCTATTCAGAATCTGTCAGTTTTTTTACGTCCAAACAATCTCCACCTGTCTAAATGAACCGCTTTGTGTTCTGCACAGAAATCCCATGAAAGATCACTGTAGGTGGAGCACACTAACACACTGCATTGCGGAATTTAATGGAGATGTCACACACACAAAGACAGAACTTGATAGATAAATGGACAGACAGACAGACGGATGGACGTGCATGCCAGGTAATATAAATCAAACTGCCGTTAAGTTGTTTTAGCTTGTTGTATGAATCAAAACAGGCCAACTGCAGGTTGACTGATATTACATGAAATGCAAAAATAATGATAAAAAATATGAATTATGAGAAAATGCATTAAAGGAGAGTTGAATGTTTTTACATCTGAACCTTATTTTCAGTTTTTGGAAACAAAATCGTTATTGTGATTTTAAGAATGTGCTACAGACACCCACCATTGTAGTGTTACCAGAAAGACTTATAAACGTGTTCATAGAAGGTTACCAGTATACTGCCCAATAATTATTGCATCAATGTATATAAATGTTTCAGAATAGTACTGCCTGCACCCATACAAGGTTAGAATGGTATGGTTTCAGTCTTACAGCCTTTAATTTTTAGAATATGTAATGACAATGGTATGGATAACAGGCTAATATCAAATGCTGTTTGCCAAATTATTTCCCTAGCACTTGTGAAGTAATGTCCTGCAACATAAAATGTTATAAGGACAATAGGCCTAATAACTATTAATAAATAGCTATATCAACTTATGTTGGTCACTGTTGATGCAGTAGAAACATACTATGAACATTCAGTGCATCTGTGATGCTTCACGAATACTGGATTTGTGTAGATGGTTACCAAGGAGCTTTCCCTTCTTTTCTCCTTAATGGGGAAGTTCTGTAAACCAAGGAACAAAATGAATTCCTTGAGTTAAACTGGAAGAGAGGGGAATGTATATCGAAGGAGTTCTTAATGGATCAAAATGGCTTTTAAATCCCACAAAATGTGTGGTATCAGATTTATGGACATTTATAGATTTATTTTTGCCAGGATGTCTCTGTGGTGTTTGCTGAAATGCCAGTGGAGAAACTGGAATATATAGCAGGCACTGTGTTATTTGGGCATCTCCTCTACTCTGATGGCAGAGCAAGCCTTTTTATCTTCCAACTTCTCTGAGTTATATTTTGTCCCTGTTCACTACTCAAGTTTATTTACTGTCTGACAAAGGTTCCATGTGGCTGGACCAAGCTCAGCAAAATTGTCCTGAAGCTGCTACAGAGCGTCTTTGTGCTCCCTGCCCATCCCTCTCCTGCACAGAATATGACTGGTGCCCTCTCTGACCACAGTATACAACAATACGCATCGAAGAAAAACCCAGACAAAACAATCACAACAATGTCCAGTAAACAACAATATTGCAACCTCTACATCTGTCACTTGTCCTGTGGTATGTCGATTTTGATCTTTGTTTTTGCTTCGTCTCTACGTGACCTTGTTGTGGAGAAATTTGATATGCGATCTCCGTAAAAGAATGCACTTCTTTTGTCCGAGCACCCCAGAGATGACACAGGTATGATAAGAGTCCGTACTTTGGCAGGGCAATCGGGCCCTATTGTAACCCATCCCAGAGGGATACCATAGGGGTGAGCTGGTGTGGATGTATCAGTTGTACCTGAGAGAGGGAAAAAGGCTCAAACTCTGTGAAAATGCCTGGACTCCTGCAGCTCCTGTTATGTCCATGTAGAAATGCAGTTTACGTATCAAGTTATTGTGGCACTTCTGTATAGTTTGGTATGTAGGGTACAAGGTAAAACAAGGCAAAACTAAGTTGCCTTCCGCCCAGGAAACCACACACTGGACACTGTCTGGATATGACATGTATATAATGTGGCATCAACAGTCAGACTGTCCACCAAAATGAAAGTACCATAAACACCTTCAGTGAGTCGAGTCTCTGTGCTCCACAGGGTAGTGTAAGCACAGAAGTGGGTGTAAGGGTAAAGAATCACCTCAGTTTCCGGACTGTGAATGTTCCAGAAAGCCAAACCTCTAGTAACACCCCCATATACAATTGTTCAAACAGACTAAATTGTCTGGAGAAAGGTGACCTATTTCCGACCAAACACTGCCTTACACAAACAGTTACACACAACACTCACACACAGAATGCACACACATACAGTGGGAAAAAAGGGAAATCTGTGTCACTCATAGAAGACTAACAGTCGTCAGACTTTCAGTCTTTGGCAATGGGATGAAAAATATCTTGCTGATAGAGAGAAACTGTAATCAGTGTGCCAAACAAGAGTGATGCCCCCTTACTGTGTTTGGTGGCATGGTGAGCATCACCCCCAGTGTGAACTCTTTACTGGCAGTGCAGTGAGTCAGGTGTCAAGTTTACCCTGAGGTCAGGCCAGCCTGGGAGCAATCTACCTCTCCACGGGGAGAAGGGCCCAAGAGAGTCCCGTTAAAGGTTTTTCTGAATGTGTGTGTGTGTGTGTGTGTGTGTGTGTGTGTGTGTGTGTGTGTAGTTGTGTTGTGTGTGTGTGAGGAAGAGAGAGAGTTTTTCTTTTTGCAGACTGCTCCCAACCCCTGGTAACCCAGGCGTGACTCAAACACCATCTGGAGTCCAGATGCAGGTTAAAAAGCCTCTCTTTCTCTCACATTGTCTTTCATATGAAAGAGAGTAAGAGGGGAAATGAGAGAGAGCAAGAGAGAGAGAGAGAGAGAAAAAGAGAAAAGAGAGAGAATCTGAGTGAGTGTGTGAGTCACTATTCCTAAGTGTCAATATGTGTGCGTGATAACTCACGTCTTTTAATGTGAATCTGTATTTTTCACCCCTTTGACTTGAACTGTGACCCTTCACACAGTGACCCCAACTCTACCTCTTCCTGGTGAAAGTAAACTCTGGGGCTGTGACCTGCACATCTCTGACCCCATCTGTTTGTCCAGCCTCCAGTGCGAGGGCAACATGTCAGCTGAGTTCAAGTTCATTAAGTGACACTTCTCCTCCTCATTTTAACAATACAGTATAACATGGTGTAGGATACTCGAACAGACTCAGGCTTACAAATCTAGTCCCTGTACACACAGTCTCCTACTTTTTGTGCTTCATGTAAAACCTAAGTGGGATCTCACATATGTTGTAATCATAAACATACATGGCTGGTGTTATTTAATGTGTCATTAATTACTGAAAAACAAAATGAAATATTAAAAACTGTTTGACATGTATCATACAGTGAACTTCATTTATTCTTTCAAAATAAATGTTATAGTATCAGACTTTTTTCTTATTTCCTTCAATCAGTGTGTGTTATATTATTGAAACAGTCAGGGAAATTTCCTGAGTACACATGGCTTCCAAAGTTAACAGCACTCATAATTACTCAATTAAAACGTAATTGGCTGAATATGCCATCTGTGAAATAAAGACATCCTGATGATATCAAATCATGAAATATTTGATAACTGATGCTAATGAATATAATGCAGGCCAGACATATTTAGGAGTGGAACTGGAAGTCTCCCCCTGATTCAGCTTTTATAGTCATAACATTTAGTGTCTGTATCATTAACTTGTAGGGGGTAAATAATGTCCAACATAAGTTATATAAGTTATATCGTTTGCCTTGTTCATGATGGTTTCTTTGGTCAGTAGTTCAATCAATCCTTTCTGGTAACAAGTCTCAATGTCAATAACACATGGTCCTGAGCTTGTCCCAGTTAAATCGAACACAGGGAAGAACGCACTTCTGAACTCGAGGATTGGAGGCAAAAATGTGTGGGGCAGATGGGCCGGTTTCTCCTGAACTACAGAGCGAGTCTGCAGGGACCTCTTCTTCTTCTTCTTCTTATTCTTCTTCTTCTTCTTCTTCGTCTTCTTCTTCTTCTTCTTCTTCTTCTTCTTCTCTTTTCTGCCTTACATCTCTTTTGCAAACTTGGGATACATGCCTCATCCTCTTTACACAGCATTTTAGGGGGGTTTCTCTCATCTGGTGGTTTCCTTAGTCTCACCTGCCCAATGGTGTGAGAAGGATCTCCTGTGTCCTTGAGTTACAGGCAGATGGTATTGAGTGGCAGCTTGTTACATAAACACACCATACGTATCTCACTTTCAGGGAAAAATCATCAGATGGAAGCAGGTAAGAGTGAAAGTCACAAAAGCATATGACTTGGAGTGATAGATCACAATAGCTGCTAAATGTTAAATGTCCCATATGTGTAATATTGAAGAACATTTTTTTTTTGAAAATTAAAAAGAATGATATAAACAACATGCTCTGCAGGAGTCTTGCCATTAAGCTGTTAAACCTGCCTTCAAAGTCCGCAACTTAAGTTAAGGCATCACTATGTTTAATGGTATGTACAGCATAGGGGTTCTTTAAACAAACACAACCCTACAAATGCAACACACATGGAGCCATTTGCAACTGTTGCCAAGGACATTTCTGCTATTCTACTCATCCTGCGCATTGGAGGGTTCACCAGAAGGTTACTTTTCCTCCTTCTTCTCACTCTCCAGCTCTCTCTCCCTCCTTCTCTTGCTCCTTCTTTCTCACTCTCTATGAGCAAGGATCACATAACAACATAAAAAAACTGGCAGGATCATCGGAGAGAAACCACTTCTGTATGCGTATGCGTGTGTCTGTTTGCTGGAAGAGGAACGGCAGCTTTGATGTGACATTTTTTGTCAAGCAACAACAATTTTCCACTAAAACTGTTCAAGATGGTCCGAGATAGGCCTGCCATACACTGTGCTACTCTGAATCCCACAGGAATGTACTAGCAAGACCATGACATCTCCTGGGGTGTGTATGACCTGTCCCTGAGTTTCACACACTCATCACACACTTCTATGATTCAGACCGAACAAATCAAATCAGGGCATACATCTCTGTGTCTGTAGATACGCTGCCAAGCACACATCAGTCTCAGAGCTACAGCAGTCAGAAATGAGTGTGGCAAGAGTGTGATGTCCCAATGTGATGAACAGCCAGAGTGATATTCGCCGGTAATAGGATTAATTGCTCACGGTTCCACAGCATATTAGATTAACTGGAGACATATTTGCTTGTTATTGTCCTTAACTATCTGACAATCAGATAGAGAAAGAGAAAATTCATTGGCTTTTAGGGCCTTTCAACGTAAATGAAACCTATCATTTAGTCTTTTTTCCTGTTTTCCCAGTAGTGGTCATTTTTTGCTGTTCTAATGTTGAAAGGTTTAATCACAATTTAGACTGGATAAAAGCATTGGAATACAAATAGATAAACTGGAAAAACTGAAATGACCCCCACTCTCGGGTAGGGATGTTTGTATATGCACAGTCACAGTGAACATGCACATAGTGTCCCACCAGTCTCTGTCGTAACTGAAGCAACACGAGGTCTGTCATGTCCTGAGGGTTGCTTAAAATGGTTTGCTCTAAATATTTATTGTCTTCGTCAGACACTACCATAAACACAGAATGTTAGCTTTCTCATCTCCTTGAGCCACTGGTAAAATAATGGAAAACAAACAGAATCTAATCCCACCATGTGCTAAAGCATTTTGTTTTTGGAGCCAGTGTGGACATCAAGTCACATGGTAAGATGTTACCTCAACAAATAATGCTGTAGTATCTCATTGGACAGACAAATATTGACAGAGCGGATGCCAATGTCATCTTCAGGTGTCTCATTACTTTTCTTTGTGATGATAATGGAGGAGACTCAGACACAACATTGGCTTGTCTTGAAGCCTGAAGTAAAAATAAATGACTTTTGTGTTGTTGGAAACCAAGTAGTTATTTGTGGTAAACAGTAAAATGTCATCCAATTAATAAAGGGCTATGCATATACAGCTAAAGGAACCACATGGCTTTGAAGCTCTCTCCACACAGGCCACCACCCAGTGATGATTACACATTCTTAGTGAGCAGCAGTTACGAGGAGGAGCTCATTAAACTGCTAACCAAGGTTCACATTCTCTGGCTATATCGTAATTTGATTAGTATGCAACAGCCTAATTGATATCTGATTATCCCCCTGATAAAATATATCAATAGTAGTTACAATAGCGACATATTATATTATTGGCCCAGAATGCTTTCACATTTGTCCCACTTACTATCTTTAGGTCTGTGCTTGCCATTTGGTCTCTCTTTTTTGTCTGAAATTAATCGGCAAAGTCAGACCAATCCGAATAAGAGTTTCTGTGAAAGCAGAAGTGCATTAGCACATTTCAGCTTTGTCCAGCCAAGTCGTTGGTCTGGGGAACTCATAACAATCATGTTTAATGACAAAAACTCACCAGGGTCAGAAAAGGGCCAAGATTCAGCCCTCATCAGCTGCCAGAAAAAAAAGAAAAGAAAAAAAAAGAATTCTTATTCACAAAAACACTTTCTAGAGTGACTGGATCTTATTAGTTTTAATGAATATGTTAAATGTAGAAGAGACTGTGATGTAATCACTAGTCACAAAACTAATGTATTGTTTACAAAGTGAACACTGGAGTCTAAAATATATTGGGTCTTCAAAGAGAACTGAGGCATTTTATGGCTGTTTTGCCCTCATCTATAAACTTTTTTTCAGAGTGCTGTCAGTTGACACAGCCATCAAACAACTTTAAAATGATCTGAAGATTTCTGTTAAAAAAGTGATTGGTGTGAGAAGGCAAATGGCACAGAAACATAAGGAGGATAGATTTGGAAAGAAGACAAGGGGGAAAATCACTTATTTCTGTTTCAACAGGCTGTTTCATACACAGACAGTGAACACCTCAATTAGGTCCTCCAAGGTGCTGTATGTAGGATTGTGGCCACATCTGGTACTGCAAACAAATTCAACATACTGTATAATAAAAGAGGTTAAACACAAAAGCAAAACATGAACAGATTTTGTCAGTGAAATCAATATTTACATTTAAATGTTTCCTTACACTGTGGTGACATATTAGGACAATTTACGACTACTTGCCATATATTTTTTTTAAATATAGCACCTGGAACAGATGTATACACAATAGAGAAGGCAGCAAAAACAGTAACTTTTCCAGTGATTGGAAGCACATGTCATGCCTTATAATTTTACACAGAATGCACTAAATCTGTGACTGATTGTATTTTATTGCATTGTATCTGCACATCACAACCCTCTGAACGTAATATGCAGCTCCTGTGACAGAGAAGAATTGTTCAGTTGCCTGTTTAATTGAACTACTACACAACACATGACGTGGCATAGAAATTGCACCTAAAGTAGACACTAATATATCCTCAGACTTTTTAACAGTGGTCAGATGCAGTGACCTTTATATATCATTCAGATACTCATCATACAGCACCGTTGGAGAGTTCTTTAAAAAAACATGAAGATGAAGTAGCAAATGAATGGGTTTATACTGTAGGATGAATTTTGAAAGGAAAAGCAAAAGAGATAGCATAATATTTTTCAACATTTCGACTACGAATTGGGACCATATGCTGGTCCATTTGTTAGATCTGGAAAACTTGGAAACAAAAAGTGTGAAAAACTGATTCTGTCAAATATCCAAGGCAGTTTTTGTAAGTGAATAAATAGTCAACATGGCACACTGGAAGGAGTTTTACTGATATCTTATTTTCCTAAGCGAACGAAGCATTTCTTCATCAAACTTCATCAAGTCACTCTGCACATCCTTTTTTCAACAAATAAATGGATCAAAAATTGATTACCCCAAAAAATATCAACAAAAAGGTTACTACATTAAAGATCAGGGGTGTGCTGTGATTTTGACAACAAATATATCTCAGCGGCTCGACATATCGGGCTATGTCCAAATCAACGTGTAGGTCACTCGTTGCAGAGCAACCACAGACACCGTTAACTACAAATGGAACTATGTTGTGGAGCGGAGACTGGAGTGAACTGAAATACAATGAAATACAACTTTAAACCGAATGTTAAAATTGTGTCTATACACTAATTGTGTTGGCAATGGAACTGTTGTATAAAAGCAATAAAACACTTGTTTGTGAGGATGTTCGTATCAGAAAGTAAAAACCCTGGGGTGGGATGGGGTTGTTATTACTTTATTAAAAAATGCAGAGGGAAAACCAGAAAGAATGGACACAGATAGAAGTGAAATCCCTATTTCAAAAATATGGATGGCTTGTAAAACCTCAATATCTCTTAACAACTCCCAATGCACAAGGCAGATAGATCTCTCTTTTCTCAAAAGACAGACAGCCTACAGAAGCACAATACAAATAAATATGACAGACGGAGAAAGAATACCAGAAGTAATCATTATAGTAATATTCTCTCTGATATGTTTAGATTTTAATAATGTGCATAGCGGCCTCATTTTACCCATCTTATTTAGAGATAATTCCAGATGGTTGTGGTGCCAGATTTATCAGCCTTGACAGTAGCTGGCTGGGGTAATGGATGGATGTTCTCGTGCATCTGTGCCAAATCATGGCCACATTTATGTCTCCTTGAAAAGAAAATCTGAAATGTTCTTGGTGGACCGTGAACGTGAGTCCCAAATAACATCCCAGAGTAATGGAGTTATATAACGTTAGTAAAATAATGCAGTTGGTCATGGACAAGAGAAGCATGCCAGCATTCTTGAACTGGATTCTGACCTCACCTTGACTCTCATCAGATCGTCTGGACCCGGCAGAAAGATGAAGAGTTTGTGGTCTTTGATGAGGGCCCAGTGCTTCTTTTCAAAGTCAATGCATCTTCTTTTTTACATTAAGGATAGGTGAAAAGGGCAGGTGCTTGGCTGCCAGACAGGCCCAAGCTCACATTTAAGAGATTGTTAAAGGGATGCATTTGTGTGTGTGTGTGTGTGTGTGTGTGTGTGTGTGTGTGTGTGTGTGTGTGTGTGTGTGAGAAAGAGGGTGAGAGACAGAGAGAGAGAGAGAGAGAGGACAGTGTGTGGACAGATAAGAAGAATAGAATGTTTTTTCAGTGTGACTGATAGTGTGTGTGAACAGGTGTGCACTATATGAATGCGTGCATGTGGTTGTAATTGTAAAGGAATAAGCTTGATGTGTGTAAATCAGTGTACATGCCCGTGTGTGTGTATGTGTGTATGTGTGTATGTGTGTGTGTGTGTGTGTGTGTGTGTGTGTGTGCCGTACATGTGTATTAATACATTTGAAAGAAAGATGGCAGGTTGATGAATGTGGCTGAAATTAGGAGATAATATAAGGTTTTTAAGTACAGTAATGATGTCTGTGACTTATTAAGATGCAGTGACTCAGTAAACCTGCAGGGTTGCTTACCCCCTGTATGTACAATCATTGGGGCATGGGTGACTAGTAATAAATACTTGGTGGACAATTTTCTAAGAGACAATTAACACATCTTCTACAGTCACATGGCTACATACACATACACACATACACACACAGGTACTCACACTCACAGAGCTCCCAGCAGTGTTATTGTAGCCTCATAAAAACACTGTTGCCCCATGCCTGACTCTCTGACCCTGGGGTAACGTCCACAGTTGCCTGTTTTCTGCAAAAACACCAGGAAATAGTTATGCATAAAATTACTTGGCTCAGCCTCAGGAGACACAAGTAATACACTTACTCTCCGTCACTCCCTCTGTCCTGTCTGCTCTCTCATTTTCATGCTCTCCGTCTCTCCCTGTCTCTCATCTCTGTCTGTCTCTCTCTCTCTCTCTCTCTCTCTCTCTCTCTCTCTCTCTCTCTCTCTCTCTCACACACACACACACACACACACACACACACACACACACACACACACAAGCACACATACACACACACACACACACACACACACACACACACACACACACACACTTTTTGCCCCGTTATTGTTATTTCACCTCTTTTTCAAACAGTGGCTGTGTAAATATGGCCGGCAACTCAGGGGTCTCATTTGGAGCGTGCCACCCGCAACGCCCCTGCTCCGTTCCCGGGCCTTCACCCTCCCAGCCACCCTTGCCCAGCCCACGCACTGTTGACAGAATGTGGCCGCCAGGGGAAACCAAAGAGGTCAGCCTCATTTGGAGAGCACTGTTAGGGGCTGGATTTGCTGGTGGGGACAGGAGGACGAGAGCTCAGAGCACACTCAGAGGCTGGGTGTTTTCACTGTAACCTCTCCTCTAATTTGAGAAAATATGTCTCTCTGTGGGTAGAGTGTTCCGGGGCTCAGAGTGGGCTAATCAGTGTGTCTAACTAATTCATGCCTAAGCACACAGACCATCCGGGCTTCTCACTGTGTCTTATGTCAATATAGGAACCAACATCGCCAAAAAGCCAAAAGTAAATGAAAATACGGCCCCTGCATGTGCTTCCAAATCTCCCTTCCGAAGGTTCTAGGGCTGTGTTATTCTGCTAATCTGTACCCTTCATTTTTTTCTCTTTAACTCAACTTCCCCAACAAAGTGCGTATATGTTTTCCACTGCAATCTTTTTATTTCACTGAAACTTTAAACTTTTAATGCACACTGTCATAAATGTTGAAGAAGCAAGAGTTTTTCCTTGCAGTCTCAGAGACTGGAGAATTGCCCTGCTATTGTGCTAGTTCTGGGTTTTTAGGCTCTGGAACTCCTTAGTAATTACAGGCGGCTATGCCTTGCTCCCAGTTCCAGAGTCTGGGTTCATCTCCGCATCATTGCTGAGTCTGGTCCCTGGGTTCAAAGGAATAATTTTCACCAGCCCCAGGCTCTCTGATTGGGAAGAGTGAGGGATGCATGCTGGAATCTTCAGAGGAGGAATGCAGCTGAGGAGAAAGAAGGTTCAGTGTGCCTTTTTCCACATCACTCACTCTTTTCTCCCATCCTTTTTTTTTTTCTCTCTCTGTTTCTCTTTTAGAGCACTGGTCTCCAGTGGGATCGTCTCAGTCTCAGAAACTCACTCCAGATCTTGTTAGTCTGGGGCTCGGGTACCGGCTGCTGGGTCACAAGACCCTGTCTGCCCCACAGGAGGCCTTCTCCTCCTTTTCCTCTCACCTCCTCCCCCCACCCTGCGTCTCCCCTCCGGACCCTGCTCACCCCCCACTCCCACCCCCGGCTCCTCACGCCAGCGCAAGCATCCCGCTCTGACAGGTGTGGAGTTCAGTGGCAGGTCCTGGCGCAGAGGGGAGGTCCGCTGCTGCACTGTGGGGACCTCTGTTATCTCCTTTTCAAGGCGAGGAGGCGCAGCACGCAGGCTTGAAAAAGGACTTAATGGGACAGGTCAGACACTTCCTGTAATCCCCAAAGTGCACTCCCACTGCATCAGTCTCTACTCCCCTCCCTCCTCATGCTCCCGTGCTACTTAGCTCACATTCTTCAGAGATTAGCTGACAAAACGAATATGATTGCTGATTTCCCATCCTATAGGGGGAGACGGGAGAGCGGAGGAGCTTCATGGCGAGAAAAGGCATTAGCCAAATGAAGGAGGGGGTCAATGAGTAGAGAAATGAGAAGGTGGGCAAGACCAGGGGAACTGAAGGTTAAGTAATAGATAAAGGAATTTGGGGAACACTATTTCAATAAACAGAACAGAGAAAAGAAATACAAAAGGCTGTTCCCGATTTGTCCCGATTGGTTGTCTCCTCTCTCCTCGTATGACATTTACCTGGCAGTTGAAGTGTAGAAAAGAAAAAAATCAGGAAATATGGGAATCTTGTGGTACTTGGGGAAGTCACGACAGGGCCTACAACAACGAAACATTTTATTCTTTGGCAATGGAAACAGTGCTGAGCAATTTTTTAAAACAACAGAAGGATCTGAACTCTTTGAAACACACGATTGAGATCCAATGAAAACACAATTAGCACAGTCTAGCTCAATATTCAAAAATAAAAAATGTCTGGAGTTGGCCAAAAGTATATTGCATTACTATTGATTATAATCCTATTTTTTAAACTTTAATAGCTACAGTACACCTCTGTCACTGACCTCAAAAACTGTTCCAAGTCCTTTTATGACTGTCGACAAGATTTTCAACATTTTTTGTGATTTTTAGCAGCTGATACATGTCAAATGAGGATTTGAGCTCCAGTCAGGTAAATGAAGATAATTATGAGCTGGAAAGCAGCTAGCCAATTGGTGAGAGGGGGAGACAAGGACCCCTATAGGACACCGGATATAGAGTAGACATTCCCACCTGACTAATATACTAAGCATCAATGGCTGCAGACTGTAGGAGCTGAAGGGTTTTGGGGAGATTCTGTGTGTGTATGTGTATGTGTGGTGGGGGTGGCGTGGGGCTTCCACAGAGATGGACATGGAAGTGTGGAGATGTATAGGCCTAAGCAGCAATAGGCAACCTAGATTTAATCTAATCTTCAAACTGCAATCTAGTACCACATATTCAAAATCCCCTGCTTCAACCTGAGCTTTTAATGCAAATTACATGAGTAATTAAGTCCTCTACCTAGCTAAAAACGAAAAAAATCAACTGATTTCATGAATGGCTGGAACAAATACGCGGCACTGGATTGCAGCTTCCAAAGGCCAGTTGCCCATTACTGCATATACTGTAAGGCGTGGTACAACTGCTATCAGGGCACATTGTGAAGGCAGCCCTGGAGCTGGGGTCTGGACTGGACTGGACTGACCGAAGACACTGAGCGCACACATCAGAGTGCCTGAACACACAAACGAAACAATGCCATGCCACCTGAGCCGGCCTGCAGTGGGGGTGGGGGACAGGGAGAAAAGATGAAGGAATCCCCGGGGCAGCATTGCTTTGTTCACAGCCACTGTCTCTTGTCAACATGGAAAAGCTGTTGGGAAAGAATGCAGAATTAGTTAAGAAAGGGAATCGTTTGATTAATCTGTAAGTAGCAACTGCCATGGAAAAGTGTATTTGTAGGTGTGTGCGCGTTTGTGCTGGGGTTTGCAAAGATCAGCAATACAAACAACAGATGCTAAGCTCTCACTTAGCCATGACCTTTGTAAACAAGTTCAAAACCTATTCTACCCCCTGTAATTGGGGGAAATATCTTCCCAAAACATCAGGATGGAGGAGGCTAAATTTAACGAGGAGGCTGCGTCACTGGCCTATTAATGAGGCGCTCATCCTTCATCTCGTCACCCTTGGTTTCCCTCCTTTCTTCCCTTTTGCACTCTGTTTCACCCATGCCCACACACAGGCATCCCATGATGCTCTGCCCCGCCCTGTTGCTCTGGCACCAGAGGAGGTAAAGGATTACGTTCTCATGCCCTTATCACACAGACACCCCATTCAGCCAGAGCATCCTTTGGCCTCCACCCTAGTGACAAGAGACAGAAAGAAGAGAGGGGAAGAAGAAGAGAGGGGCAGTGCCTTTCTTCTGTCCTGCCATTGTGCGTGGTCATCCTTTCAGGCCCCAGCTATTTCGGTGTAAAGACACCCAGCTGGACCACCTCTAAACCAGGGCCTGTTTCTGTGTTGTGTCTCTGGAGAGGTGGAGGGCAGGGGGATGAATGGAGGCTCAGTGAGCACCGTTGGTGAGACTGACGATGGTAGGAGCAGGAGGAGGTGGAGGGAGGGAGGTGGGCCATGGTTGAATTCCAGTGCAGAGTTAACACTCGGGGCAGATGGGCTCACCGACACGTTGGAAAGACCAGGGTGTCACAGAGCCTTTATGCGTAACAAGCACAAAGTTGTTATGAGGATACCAGCTGATGATGAGTCTACTGGACCAGAGCAGCTTTTCATGAAAGAAAACATATACACTGGCATACAGACAGACACATACGCACACACAAATTCTAGTGTCTTTGAGAACCAGCTGGTACATCCCCTGGTGGTAGAACAATAATCACAAACAGCCAGTTCCGTGTACTTGCCTAGTACCCGCTGCTGTCAGACACGTATTTTAGGAGTCTGTGAGACATGTTTTATGAGTCTGTGGAACTTGGCAGTGAATGTCCCCCCCTTTTTAAGGAATGATCTTAGTGCCTTGTTCCAGTCCGCGCATTAGATCTCTGTCCAGTCTGGGGACCATCACATATTATGCTAATTGTTATAACAGTCACAAAATCTTTTCACAAACACACATTCTCTTTTATTAGCACTGTCAATCAAATTATATAAAATACTTTTGGGATTTTTTCCAGTCTGCAAACTTTATCTGTTTTGCTTCTCTCATACCCTCTTCCTTCTATCATTTCTATGTTCCTTCTATGTGCACCACTGCATTTGCAAGGCATACTGCTGGGGTTATGATTTTGAAATTGGGGTTGTTGTGTTAAAAATATCACCATACATGTGAACAATAACCACTACTAGCCCCCCAAAAAAGCAAAATGATGTCTTGGCTTTTTTGTCAGTATATTTGGAGAAACATGCGCTCATAGCCTTGTGGTGATGTTTTTGTGAGGTTTGCCCTCTTGTCAAAAACCTGTTTTTCCTCCCAGCCTTTTTCTCTCCGTCCTGGCCTCATACTGAACTCGAGGGTAGTCACGCTCCAAATTTCTGAATTTCCGGATTTTACCAAGAACACCCTGGCTTGTGGAGTCTCGACACAAGCACTCAACCCATAAGTTACTTCTGTTTTCTTTCTCTCCTCCCTCTCTCTCTTACACCCAGACACACACACACACACACACACACACACATATTCAGGCACACAAATACACACACACAGATGTGTCTTTCTTTGCTCTCAGCCATACCTCGTGTGTGCTATCTCCGAGGGGCTTGGGGAGCACAATGCATACATAAAAAGAAAGGAGGGGGCAAAAAGGCAAGAAAAAAAGCGCAAGATGATGGAGGGAGATGAAAAAGGTTTGTCGGTGGAGAAACGCAGAGCAAGAAAGAGAAAGGGTGGGGGGGGGGGGGGACTAAAGAAAAAGCGAGATGAATGAACCGAAGATAGGCGTCTGTGCTCTGTGCCGTGAGAGGCCTTGAGAAGCTCTCTGTCTCCAGTCCCAATTAAGGGCATGTAGATAAACCCCAGCAGAAGAGAGTAGGAGGGATCCCCTTACAGCACAGGAGACAGCCTTTATCTCCTAACTATCCCCACTTTTCCGACTGCCTCATTGGACTCACCCCCACCCCCCTCCTCCTTTCTCCTCCCTCTGTCTCTTTCTTTCTTTTCCTCTTTCTTTCTCTCTCTCTTTCTTTTTCTCTGTCTTTTTCTTTCTCTCTGGTGCAGTGTTGGTCTCTGCAGATGCTCCCGGTCCCTCTCTGGCTCTGATTACTTTCAAAAGGCCAGCGTGGAGTGAGGCAGGAGAAGCCCACCGCCCTCCCACCCCCACCCCTTTCCCCCTTCCTCCCCCACCACTACCACCCCGGCCAAACACAAAGCCACCACTTAAGCTTCGCTAAAGAGCTCTGAGGGCAGCGGAGACCCCTCAGACAACCCACCCCTTACCACTGCTCTCTGCCTCTCTCTCCCCAGGCCTCCTGTCTTCCTGCTACCCCCCCCCCCCCCCACCTCATCTGCTTTGCTCCCCCAGCATCCCCTCCCATCTCCTCCCCTCCTGTCCTCCCTTCCCCTCTCTCCTCTCCTCTCCTGTCTCCTGGCTCATCTCCGCTCTTTTTGCCCAGTGGCCTCCTCCCCGCCTCTGGATCAACAGGCTGTAATTCTCAGTAATTATGTCTAATCCCTGTGCTCTTATCTACTGATAGCTGAGAGCCATTCAGACGGCCTTACAAGCTCAACAGTGTTCCCATGAGCTAATCGGACACAGGTTACACACACACACACACACACACACACAAGCACACCAGCACACTCACTCACTGACTCAAACACACATACACTTTCCCCACGAAACAAAGTTGGCAGAACATAAGAACTAAAATATAAAATGAACAGTAAAAAATGTTTTTTTTGAATTCCTTAGAATTGAATGTAGAAGCCCAATCTTCAAAGATGCGATATTACTTGACAATGGCAGCTAAAAAAAAGACTTTGCCATTGACAACTGATCACTGCATGATTTTGAGTCAACAAGTAATTGTAAAAGTTTTATTTATGCAAAGAACTCTATTTTTTCTTGAAACAAAATAAAAACAGCAACATAATCTGCAAACGTCATTTTGGCATTTTGTGTATATTCACTCTGTTATTCTTTTCTTATTTGACCTGTCAAGATTTTTTTCCGAGACTGACCAAGTATAGATTATCCCTTACTTGTCCATTTGTGTACTTTCACAGCCACTACCTTCAAAACCTGCATTACCTGCAAACAGATGCTGATAAATATGTCCCTGAGTTTCTATTTTCCCCCAGGCGAATTCTTTCCTGGTCATTAAAAGTTCTGTGTGAAATAGACATTCTAACCTAGCTGGTTAAACCATGTTACTTTCCTCTTAATTGCCTGTATTTACAAATATTTAAAATCAATGGAATAGAACTCGAGTCAACCAGGACAGCATTACCGCCATCTAGTGGCCAAGCTTAGGAACAAAGGTGTTCCTGTGAGACCCAGTGAGATTTGGTGAACCCAAAGTCCACAGTTAATTTTATGTGAGTAACTCAGAGTGAAAAGCCCTGGTCCTGGATCATATAATGTGGGGTGTTCTCCATCTTCCAAATAAAACAGTCTGCAGGTCAAGATTAAACTCCCAAACAGGAGACAGATACTGGTGCTGGCTATATATGATCTACACAGTGTTTTGTGTATGCCTGCATGTATGAGTGTAACTACATTACTTTAGCTGCTAATTATATATCATTTGCAACAACTCTGTAAAAAATGTGTAAATGTTTAAAAAAAAACAGACCAATAAAACACAAAGACAAATCCAGCAAAAGCCTGTAGGTTTTAAGTTTAATCCACATTACTTCTCATTACTACGTGTAATGTTAACCTAAGCAGGGGATCAAGAGATAAGCCTGATGCAATGTGAACACACATTATAGAAACAACAATTCCATCACTGCTTTAATGAGCACATCTCTCTCTTTCTCTCACAGACATACACACAGAAACAGAGAGAGAGAGAGAGAATGAGAGAGAGAGAGAGAGAGAGAGAGAGAGAGAGAGAGAGAGAGAGAGAACAAGAGAGAGAGAGAGAGAGAGAGATAACAGGGATAAATACGTAAACATACACAGAGCATGTAACTGTGGTCTCTTAAAACCATTTACATTCCTGTTGGTATATTTGTTTACAAGACAAATGTGGTAAAAAAAAAATGCGTAAGAGGTTGTCTTGCCACTTAGTAGTTGCTGAACATAAAGTAAATTGTGATCATGTTCCTACCACACAGGCATTTTTATGTTTTCCTATTAAAATAAGATCCCATAAAAAGGGAGGTCTGATAATTCTTACACAGAAACACAAATACACACAAGCCTTCATACAAACACACCCACTTGCATGCACAAACACACAAACACAGTAAAAAAAGGATGAGACGCATTGTGATACATTAAAAATGTGCCAGCACTCCTGCACACAATGGGGTTCCGCTGTGTCAGTACACTTGTATCTCTATATTCCACAAGTAGTGTATTCTACTGTATTCTCTCAGTACACTTCTATATTGTATCTCTATAATTCTATCAGTGCACATTTATCTCTATATGTTAGAAGACTTCTATCAGTAAGTTGCATCAGCACACTTTTATCTCTACATTCTATCAGTACACTTTTATCATTTCATTTCATTTCTTTGAGGTTTATTGTCATTATTGTTTATTGAGGTTTATTGTATTGAATGTAAAAGTTACAATATTAACAAAGCAGTACAAAGTACTGTGTACATAACACAGTAAGGGGAGAAGGAAAAAAGGGAACAAACAAAACAAGAAAAGCATCCTATCTCTAAATTTCCAGTAAACTTGTATGTCTAAGGAGGCACCTAATATGGGAACTCTATTGGCATACTGCACGAGGACAAAAGGTGACATCTGCAGCCAGGGAGACAGATGGGAGATAGCCGAGGGATTTCCTCTGAGGTGGCATCTACACGACCAAAGTCTGCTGATTTTTTTTTATTATATAGCTTAAGCCACGCTGACTTGCAGGAGTTCTCAGTCCCCACATCCTTTCCTAAAGCTGGGGACTTTCGGACACCTTGAAGTCAGTCTGCAGCAAACACACTCACACAGTTCTCTCGGCGTCCTGACTGCCAGAGCTGGGTGGCGTTTCCAGCCTGAGGGGAAGGGTGCTCTGGCTGAAGCCATAGTCATTTGGAGCATGCCACTCGCTGTTCCATTAGGAGAGACTGCCCAAAGCCAGGTGAGGGTCTGGCAAAATAATCAGGCACTTCAGAGGAAGCGGACAGCTTTAACGACTCAACGGCATGTGTGCGTTTGCAAGCATGTGTGTGTGTGAGAGTGTGTGTTTGTTAATAAAGGTGGAGAGAAGGGATAAACTCCCCAAAGTCCCTCATTAATCGGCAAGGCTGCTCCTTCACACATTGGCTGCAGGTGTGATCTGCCGTGCTTCTGCACTAAGGTAAGGCACTGTATTTACACAAAAATGCCTGCTTAAGTGTGTGTGTGTGTGTGTCAGTGAATGTGGGTGAGCTTGCTTGGGCAAATAAATTCCTGACCCAGGAGGGGGGCCATTTTTGTGGGTATGAGGGTGTTTTTTTTTCCCCTAGAAAGGCGTCTGTGTTGCTTTTAATTGCCCCACATGCCCCTGGGGCACCGCTTCTCCAATGTGGGCATAGTTTGGAGGTCCCCAGGGGGTATACAGTACAGAGAGGGCCACTTCCTCTCACCCCTTTTGGCCCCCAGAAGTCTAAGGCAGCATGGGGCCTCTGCTCTGAGGGCCCCCCTCTCTAGCCCGAGGGCCAACATACCATAGACTTGCCAGCACTGTAGACACACATTATGCACATACCTGCTGTATATGTACTAGAGACCCACTCAAGCACACAGGACTGGTTCATGATGGTGGAGACACTTTAGACTTTGGGTTCTTTATTGTCACTGTAGAGCATATAATAAAATTCAGTGCACTCAAGAACCGGGTTCCATTTTAAAACAAAATATAATAACAACCAGATAATAAATAGCAAATCCATACATACCACACTTCTCATACTCAGCATGATAACAAACATTCATTCAGCATGCACCACAGCATGCAGCCTCCAACGTACAGAGTTGATCAATTGTACTGCAAAGTCTATGTAGCCCCATGATGGGCTTGAAGTGCAAGGTGGTGCAAAAAAAAGCTTTACGTTAATGAAGTGTTGTGTTTGGTGGTTGTACTTCAGGTTCAGAGTTCAGTGTGGTAATGGGTTTGGAAAAGAAACTGGTCATGAATCTTGTACTGGGTGTTTTGATGGACCTGTGCTGTTTTCCAGAGGGTATCAGTACAAGCAGATGATGGACAGGATGGTATAGGTATTTGAGAATACAAGATGACACCAGACAAACTCGATAAACAAAATGCCATGACACATTTTGCATGTGAACACAATTCA
>CM059284.1:28089625-28107125 GCA_030347295.1 Setipinna tenuifilis
CAAATACAACTAATCCATGAAGCTCATAGCTGACAAAACAGAAATTCAGAAGCAGAGAGAAACAGAGAGAGTGAGAGAGAGAGAGAGAGAGAGAGAGAGAGATTCTACATGCATGTGGATGAAAAATAAAAAAAATCAAAGTGTATTCAGAGGTGATCGCATCAACAGATGACTTTCATTCAGTTTCGGGTGCTAGGATAACACAGCCTGCAAATATTTTCATTGACTTACAGTGAACTCAAAGAGATCCGTCACCATGACAACCAAACACAACAAACACAAATACACTCATCTCCTTTTTCTCTGGTGCACAGGGGGAAGAATCTACAACCTTTTTTGGCACATTTATTTTTACCTGTAAACTTCCCCAAATCTAGTCTCAGGGTAAAACCAAAAGACTGATGATCTGTTAATTATCAGAATGATAATGAGGTAAAATTTCCTGAGGGATGCATATTAGTCATTTTCATTTCATGTAGCTTTATTAACATGAATGCAAAAGTTACAGTATATGTAGGGTATACTTGTTAAACAATTAAGTAAAATAAAAAACAAATAAAAACAGTCTTTGCGTCCAAACACACATCACCTTTGATGACAGGACCAGTAGCCATGGGGGCTGAGGTCTCCAGACTCAAGAAACACAGTGTGTCCAAGAATAACAGAGAGAGAGACAGACAAACACACTCTTGATGCCTTTACAAGTGTAGGACAGTGGTTACCTCCTGGACTGAAAGGAAGAGAGACAGTTAGGAGACAAGGGGATTAGATGCAAATAAAGTCAAAAAGTGACGAGATCAAAGGTTGAGAATGGGAGGAACCTGGGAGGAGAGATGTAGTTGTGAAGGAGTTATTAGTCAACACGAACTACTCTGAAGTGAGTAAAAGCAGACAGACTGAAAATGTCCTAATACAGGCACCTCCATCATAGTCCATGCTATTTACTATGTCCTGCATGCAGTTACAATCTCTTTCGTCTTCTTTTCCTTTTGGTGTTCTTTCAGGGGTCTCCAGAGCGCATCATCTGCCTCCATCTACACTATTCTCTGCATCCCCTTGTCTCAGAAAAAAACAAACTTTAATATGTGTGCTATGAGATGTGATGGTTTTAAAAGTCATATAAAGACTTTTCCATTGAAAGCAATTTTTAAGGCCACTTTTGCCTTGTCCTGTAGCAGTCAAGTCATCTGTTACAGTGGGCATGACCTTTCATGTGAACCGAGCGTTTTATTGTAATATCACCTCAGAAAAACAAGAAGCAGAGACAACACGCCAACCATTGCTGTGCCAAGGCTTTGGATTTTGCGGTCATGGCAACCACAAAGATGAAGCACAAGACTGCTGCTTTATGAAGTCACCACTTTATTGGCTGGCATACTGACTTGACGTCAAAACGTCAGTACGCCAGTCAATGAAGTGGTGACTCCACAAAGCAGCAGTGTTGCGCTTTTTCTTTATTTCTTTAAAAGGTCTAATCCCTAATCACCTGCAAACACACCCCCAAGGTGTGCAGGCCCTCTCTGACTTTGTGAACCACAAAGATCAAGACATGTATAAGTTAGCCCTTTGGGCATCTGTGTCTGATAGAATTGTGTGATTTTGTCAGCCCTCTCTATCTCTCTGTCTGTCTGTCTGTCTGTCTGTCGCTCTCTCTCAAACACACACACACACACACACACACGCACACACACACACACACACACACACACACACACACACACACACAGTACACTTGAAAGCATAAACACAGGAGCCCTTTTATGCATTTGGAGGATGGAACCAGCTCTGTGACAGCTGTATCTAACTACTGCTTGTCTGGTCCTTCTGTTTCATATTGCCTAGGGAGGGAAAGGAAGCCCAGGAAAGGAAGGTTTGTGTGTGTGTGTGTGTGTGTGTGTGTGTGTGTGTGTGTGTGTGAGTTTATGTGTTGACAGAGACAGAGACAGTTGCAAGCTAGCTACTTCATGTAACATCTTACAATGAATATTGTAAAAACATGGACTTATTTTTCTCTTGCAGTTTTACCACAAATTCACTTTTACTTAATTTGGACTATATGCCCCACAAAGTGCAAATATTTGGCTTGTATATGTTCTTTAAATTAGTTTATAAAATGTATCTTTTTGTTGTGTAGGCATGAGTAAATTATTTTTTCTGTATAGAAGATCCCCATAGCCCTAATTCTGGAGCCCCATTCCTCCTCTCAAAAAAAGACAACACACAAACAACTTGCAAACAAAACAACAGAACAGTTAGTGTTAATAGCTAGCTAGCTTGCTAGTTTGAGTATTTTGCCAATACATTTGGCAATTCCATGTCGTAAAAGTAGTTGTAATATTTTTTTTTACCTGGAATGTTACATTTGTATGAGGTTTTGGACCTACATCCTCAACAGCCTTTGAAACAGCATGTTTACCTGTATTTTACTTTTCATACAATTTATTAACTTCACTCAAGTGAAAAACTCATAACATTACATTATGATTCTTATGAAAATTCCATCAGTCACCCAACCTGCTAACTATAAAGAATTAATTTAAGACTCGATGGACACTAATGACATATGATGCGTAAGGACATATACTGCACAATGCTCTACATTGTGTCTACCCCTACACTACTATTTTGCACACAAGAAAATACAAAAGTTGTAACATATTTCAGAGATATACAAATAAAGCAGGTATAATGAAAAAGTGTTTTTTGTTTGTAAATAAGTTTGGAGATATGGTAAGAGAATATTTGCCTCTAAGACAAATGTTGTGTTTTAGGGAAAAATGCAAAAGTGTGTGTGACTATGTGTATGACTGTGAATAGGATGGTGGAGATGGGACAGTGGGTCAGCCTTTTTTTCTGCGGTGATCTTGCACCACTGTCTGCTTGTGTTGGTCAGCGGTTGCCAATAATGTTTCAGAGGCTGACCGTAAAGAATGCGAGTGAGAGTCATACCGGAGCTTTTACTGCCATGGCACACTACCACAAACCACCGTCGGAGGCTGCCCAGGGCCCTGGCACTGGCTCCTGGCTCCAAGGAGAGTGAGTGAGTGCTACTGGAGCAATCCTCAAGCCCGCCTTCCTTTGATTTATCCCTGCTCTTCACATTCCTGATGACTCCTGGTGGGGTGGCAGTGACACATTGCACTGAAACATGAGATAGATAGATGGTCAGATAGATAGATAGATAGATAGATAGATAGATAGATAGATAGATAGATAGATAGATAGATAGATAGATAGACTCAGGGAGACTCAGATAAAGAGATTCAGATAAAGAGAGAGAGAGAGAGAGAGAGAGAGAGAGAGAGAGAGAGAGAAGCGCATGAGAGAGAGCGGGACAGAGAGAGAGAGAGAGTAAGACTCATACACAAGCAAATACATACTTGCAGCTCATCCACAAACAGGCTGACACACGCACACATATGCACACACACACACACACACAAACATACATGCATACAAACATAGAGCTCATCCACAAATACACGTGCGCTCATTCACTCTCTTTTTCCTCCCATCCCAGCGCCCCCTCTACCCTTCTCGGACTCTGTATTTCACTGTAGGGTGTTTGTAAGATTTTTCCATGGCATTCTCACTGGAAAGAACAACTTCAGCCAATCCATCAAGAGAATGTGGGCTAAATTGAATTTGGCTACTGGGAAAACTAGAGAGTGGGATTATTTAAATGTGGTTTTCCCCCCTTCACACATTTATTTATTTATTCAACCATTTATCTGTTCAATTGACAGCCTATGAAGAACAGTGATTCCTCTTTGTTTCTGACATGCATGTGTTGCTGTCTGTTCACCACTCAACTTGTTTCCACCATCAGGTAAGGAGTCTGACCCACAAGAGGATAAAACATAAGGACATTAATACTTCACTCCCTCTTTCTGTCAGTCTCCCTTTCACTGCCAGGATGCCAAAAAAGAAATATACAGTGAGAAGACTTGCTTAATTTCCACAAAGCACATGTGTCGAGGCCAAATTTGAGTTATTTTGAGTCAGAAACAGCCTAGGGATTTCGATTTCCAGCATAACTTTGGTATGGTTTCTCATAGATCACTATGAAATCCATTTAACAAAAGAGGAAGCAAAGCCTTCAAAAATCTTTATGGTGTGCTGTGGAGAGAAGAACATAAATAATATGGCAAAGCTTTTGCTAAACAATATTCTTAACAACTCTGAAATCCACTGATCTCCACTTAGTGTCTTGAGTGAGGTAGTGAGTAGTCTGTTTTAGAGATTGGGATTCTACAGCATTACTTTTTTTTTTTTTTTTTTAAAAGGAAAGACCCAACTTAAAAGAATAAAGGTAACACGCGGCATGGATATTTTTATGTTGTTTTAACTACTATAGTGTCATGGCATTATAATTAAAAATGAGTGCAAGTAAAATCAACGTAAAAAGAACCATGCAACCCACACATGTTTTTTCAAGTCAAGTCATTTTATTTCTATAGCATATTTAAAAACAACAGAGTTGGCCCAAAGTGCTACATCAAAAACATACGAGATATAAAACCATAAAAACAAAGACCATATAAATGCTAAAAATTAGAGAAAGAAATGAAATAAAATAAAGTTAAAATAACTTTTTTAAGTTGGGTCTCTATTTAAAGTAATACCATGTAATTTCTAATATCCATAAATGGGGAATGCTGTGATACAGCAAGGCAGGCTGCCCAAATCTGACCTGACTCTTACCTCCGCTTCTGCCTGCTTTGGTAGAATGATGCTGAGCCATCTGCCACATGAGTCCCAGCAACATGTGTTGAACACCCCTCATCTGCCCAGCGTCTGTGGCGACAGATCCCTCACATTTCACTTCAACACGCATAAATGGACACACACACACACACACACACACACACACACACACTCACACACATACAGATGTACACACAGATGTCAACTCTCTCTCTCTCTCTCTCTCTCTCTCTCCCTCTCTCTCTCACACACACACACACACACACACACACACACACACACACACACACACACACACACCGGGCACACACATGCACACACACACACACACACACACACACACATACACACACACACACACACACACTTCCCTCTTATGTCAGGAAACATTTGAAGAACTTTGAAGTAACCTCGGCACAAAGAAGATTACAGAGCATAAGAAACCAGCTTTTTTGTGTCTGCCTCTGGTCAACATTTGAATTTTTGCCATACTCAAAGAGGAATTTGCTTGAAAAGTCTTCAAAGTCTAAGGTTTGAGTATGAATCAAAGGATGTGGAGATTGAGTTCGACAGATGAATGGATGAACACACAGACAGACACAGAGAGAGAGAGAGAACTAGAGAGAGAGAGAGAGAGAGAGAGAGAGAGAGCAAGAGTGAGAGAGAGAGAGAGAGAGAGAGAGTGAGATGTGCGTTGTGGAAAAAAAAGGAGGGGTATAGGAACAACAAAGATTCCAGTTGAAGACCAATAGGTGTATAGGCGGAGAAAGAAGCAGCACAGTGCCAGCAGAAGTGGACAGTGATGAAAGACTGGAGAGAGAGAATCCCTGGGTTGCGCTGGGGGATGGAATGATGCGCTGATTCACATGTGAAACCAATTCTGCCCATCTCGTGTCGCAGATTGATGACAGTGGGAGGTTGTGTGCAGGGGGTGCTGTGGTTTAGGTTCTCGTTTCGTTGCGTTCAGAAAAGATGAATGCTCTAATTAAGTCTTACAGGTCTTGTTAGCCGACAGCTCTTTGTCAGATTACCAGCATCTGTTTATCCTTATCACGGCATTGCGTTTGAGTAAGTGGGAAGCTTGGAAGGGGAGCATGAGAAAAAGACTGTCAAACACACTGTGTGTATTTGGGGTAGTGTAAAAAATAATGATGCAGTAAGCAGTAAGTTATTCAGCAGTGGTTTTGTTTCTTAAGTTGAACACATATAAACCCATCTTATGCTACATGCTACTGGTGCCACAAGCCTGTAGACCAGAGCATGTAACCGCTTTGGGAAGGGAAGGAATGCCATCCTCCTCTGATTCTCTAGTGAGATATCAACGGATGCAATCCACAGCATCCACAACATGACAAAACCACACAACCACTCTGTAGATGGCAAACAGATCTTTGGTTAAGACTAGTTTAATGGTAAATGGTTGTCCTACACAAAGATATGTTTTTAAATATCACAGTGCAAAAATACAGTTTTAAAATTTAGAATGTACTGTTGACTGTCAGTTGGCTTTAGCATGAGAGGGCTTTAGAATCAAAATGCCTTCTTTTGAAGTGCTTTAAATGGAGATGAAATAGTTTTGCATGTTTGGATGGGTAAAAAATAGTTTGGAGTTACAAGTAGACAAAATATGGGTGTGATGCATTTCTGTGAAGATTGGCCGGAAAACCAATGAAGACTGCAACAAATTGCCTAAGAAGCAAAAATAAAAAACCTCGCTATGGCAAGAATCCCTTTGGATTTTGAACAACATTTCACATCACATTCTGCTAGAAGATTTTGCCATGTAAAGTCATTGTGAGGTCACTGTGGAAATTGAGGGTTAAACATAAGGCACAAGATCCTTTCACACGTACCGTCAGCACCCTGTCTTACCACACACCCAATTCCTCATCTTTATCAGGGAAATCAAGCCGTCTCTGAAAACACAGGCTCATTATAATATACACACATTGTTCAATCCCAGACTTAAAAAGGAGTCAGAAATAAAACCCACTGAAGAAGGCACGTGATTGAGATAGTTGGGATGCATTTTCTATTTAACATTCTGCTTTGGGGGGTATGTATGTGTTGGTCAACTTCACTTCACTTCAGCTTCACTGAGTGTGTTGACTGGGAGTACTATCTCCTTCCCTCCATAATTTTCAGCTAGAGTGTGGTGAAGACAGGGGCTACTGAGAAATAGAGAGACTGAAGAGGCAGAGAAGGATAGTGTTTTAAACTTTCAGCCCACTGTCAGTTTGTCCAAGACATCCATATATTACACATAAACTGGAAGAATCCCCTTTCTATTTCTTATCTCTCTCTGTGTCTCTCTGTCTCTCTCTCTCTCTCTCTCTCTCTCTCTCTCTCTGCCATTCTCTCATTCTCACACATGCACACACACACACATACACACACACACACACACACACACACACACACACACACACACAAACAGAGAGAGGGGCAAAGAGGGAGAGAGCAAGAACAAAAGGAGAAGAGAAAAACAGACAATGTGAAGACAGATATCATCACTCTCTCCTAAGACGACAGAGGTGTACCACTTAGAATTTATTGCATGCTGTTTCTCCTCTGCTGTCACCTCATCTTCCTCCATCATAGTCTGTACAGTACCACAAGTATTTCCTTTTTTTCATGCTACCATCCCCATGATTCCTTTGACTGTCAAGTGAATTCACTGCATGCAGAATGAGGCTTTGGATTCACACAATGCCTATTATTGCCAGTCCTACCAGCTCCTGCAATAGTAGTCCCAGTCCTAGAGCTACTACCGCACTAGTGATGGGCAACCTGGATTCAAAAGCAACAATGTAAGTGAAAGTTATCCCTATTTGTTTTTGTCACAACACAGTACACAGTGCACACAATGAAATTGCATCTCTGCATTTAACCTATCACACATGTGAGCAGCCATGACATCAGCGCTTATAAAGCAGTGTGTGGAGGTGGTACCGTGCTCAGGGTACTACCACAGTAGCACTTCTGGCAGTTGGTGGATTTGAACCTAAGACAGGTACATTACCTTAACTGCCAGGCTACCACTGCCCTAGTACCACATGTTTCATATTACCTTCAATAACAATTCATCTACCTGGCTGAGTAGCTCTGCTAATTACAATCAACTGATCAAGTGAATAGCTGGAGCAAATACGTTGTACTGGATTGTAGCTTCTAAAGCCAGTTTGCCAATCATTGTGTTGACAAAGCCTTGACCATATTAAATCTGTTGAATCCAGATGTAAATAAAGATAGTAGTGAGGTCATCATTAACACACATTCTTTACAAGGACAGATCAATTTTCCCACACCTCTTCTTTTTCTATCCCTCTTTTTGCCTCCTAACAAAATGTGCCCATAGTGAGGCAAGTTACACCGTAGCTGAAAGTGTTTGCACAGAGGAAGAATACAAAGAGAGACACATTTGGTCAAAGTCATAATCTCTCATTTAAGATTTCTCTCAATTTGCCATAATAATGCCATAATAAACAGACAGTGGCAAAAGATTATACAGCAGACAGGGGTGTGGAGTGTTATCTGTTCAGGATTCTGTGAGAGCTCTTTGAAACACCACTCAATGCTCATGCATAAAAGATAAGGCTGCCCTGTGGGCTGCAATGTGTGGCTACTCTGTGCCCATTCAAATAAACCACAGAGGACTCAGCCATCACACAAAAATGTCTAACCATACTGACATCATTGAGGCACGATTTCTTGAGGATTTCCAAAAAGTATTTAGTGACATTTTACTTGACTGATATTTTCATTCTGTCTTCTGTCTCGTTGACCCGTCCCCCCTAATTTCACCACCTTCAAGGAATCGACTCGGGTCTCTTTTTTTTTCAGTTCCGTTACGGAGCGTTGTTCCTGGCCAAGCAGACCCAGGTTTCATCCCAAATCCAGCAACCACATCAGAACTCTTTGCTCAAAGCTCTTTCCATTGTGGCTCTCCTCAGAGGGTGAAGCCTCACTTCATGGGCCAGGTCTAATTATTGCATGCAATATCTGGGCTTGTGTGGTCCAAGTAAGTCAATATGTCGGATTGTGGGGCCTAAGTTCTGGGTGAAGCGCGCTCTGCCTCCCATCTCAAGTGCATATAGATTTCCCTGTCCGCTCCTACACAAGCACATGCAGACCTCAAAGGCCTAAAATCAAACAGTTAATACAATACAGTGACAGCCGTGTTGAACATGGCACACGGCCGTTATTGTGGGATTTGCTGCCGTTGTGTTTTCATTGGAGACAGGTCCGTTTGATTCAGTGTGTTCCAAATGACATCCAGTATGTCAGCGATCGAGCCAAACTCATCTAATGTACAGTGTCAGATGGTAGATGGCCTTCAAATGGGGAGGAGAAATTACATGTAAAAAGATTTGTGTTCAAGGGACTTTTTAAATTATTCTCCCTTTTGCACTGTATTATACTGGGCAGTAACTCATAATGAAGCCCTTTGCAGAATGCTTCCTTCAGGGATACTGCATTTTACTTCACAAACCCTCATCAGCCAAAGTAAGCTGTTTTGTTTTACATACTAGATTAGATTATTATTATAGAAGCAGAAATGAAAAGAATAGGCGTATTTGCCATAATACTACTGGTATCATTGATAATATTAAGAATCTTTCCCTTCTGGCCCCTTTTTCATGCCTGAAGTCTCTCAGCAAGCTATTATGGACACATCCATGTTGACTTTGTTTCCTGAAAGTTCTTACATTACTGTCTGTCAAAGGACATGCCAGCACAGACCAACAACAATAAGAGAGTGGTCAAAACAACAATATTACCAGAAGCTGTGAGCCTCTAACGGTCATATCAATATGCCACAAACTGGCCCTCAAAGGAGCAAAGAATAGCATCAAAGACCTTGCTATAGGGAAATAATTTAAATCCACGCCATAACATTCAACACACCACCACAATGGTTGCTCTCCTATTGCTAGGGGGACGCACAGATGGTAAGTGTTTCTGCTTTGTGTTGTCACTGACTAATGCTTGTCTGTGTTCGTATTATATGTATGAAGTACTGTACGGAATGGTTTTGTGGTAAGCAAAAACACTTCGACTTTGTTTAGCCTTCTCTAGAAAAAGTATAAAACTCATACGGGACAAGGGAGAATATGTCCTTTCCTGTCTGAAGTGTTTTCCATCTTGTTTGTTATTGTCCCACAGCATTTTCAAATTGTAAATATTACTGTATGTTATAAAATATTGAAGTACTACACTGCTGGACAAAATATCCACAGAGAGCTATAGGAACAGGAATAAATGTTATTGGTGGCAAGAGTGAGGAAAAGTAATTTTTCGGGTATCTTGGGGTTGACATTAATGCTAAAATGACAGTACCCTAAACCAAACAGGCCTGGCTCTCCAGTATAATTGTCATGGTGACTTACCAGCTCACCACAAAGCTTGGCCAACAAGTACAGCTGTCAATCAACATAGTGATGTAGTGTGTGCCCAACACAGAAAATGGGAATTATTCATGACAACTGTATTATAATCATGACAAATACTGAAAAAATGCAAAACTGCGAAAATCCTAAAATGTTTCTTAGCTTAGCATTTGATGATATTTGCCTTTTAAAAAGGCTGAATATCTGTAAGCTGCACCAGTTGGTGATGTCGGAGGTAACAAGTAACTTTAGGCCACATGTTAAAGGTAAAAGCAAAAGTCCTGCCATGCATTCCTTCTGCCTGTGCTCTTAACACAGAGTGATTTCATTAATCAGCTCATGTACCTGGATGAAGAGTTGAGCGTATTAGGATCAGCATGTTCAATGAATTGGCTGGAACTATAGTATGTAGCAGAACTTAAACTTTCTGAACCCCGAAATGTCTGCCTGCTTTACTGACTGGGAGATGAGTGACAAAGTCCATGGGTGCCTGTCCATAGTGAGGCTTCATAAAGCGCAAGAAGCATTTCTGCTTCTGCTGGGAGCCAATGATGCATGACAGCAGCAGAGTATGCAGAGTGTGTGTGTGTGTGTGTGTGTGTGTGTGTGTGTGTGTGTGTGCAGTGTGTGTTGGGGCACTGGGGGGGGGGGGGTGCTGGGGGGTAGATGGGGTGAAGGATACCTTAGGGAGTGCTGTAGAGAGAAAGTGACAGAGGAGGAAATCTTTAACTGGAACACACTTTATGAAAGAGTTTTGCGGCCAGGCCACTGGACTAGGCTAACTTTACTGATATAGACACACACACAAAGAAGAGAAGATTCATAATGAAGGAATATTTCCATTATTTATATACTGAAGGTTGTTATGCACAAAAGAAGGATAGCCACATTACAAAACCTCCTACCATGCAAGGCTACTTACACAAAGGCTGTTTAGAACAGTCAATTGTGTACACACGCACACGCACACACACACGTGCACACACACACACACACACACACACACACACACACACACACACACACAAATGCATGCATGCACACCCATCACAGAGGTGAGCTTGGGCCCAAAGTCACCCATAAACAAGTGAACCTTGGACAGACGAGGGTAAAGAGTGAGGGCAGGTCAAACGCAATTCACACATTTCACATTTTCCCAGGCGCTTACACGTACATATGCACAAAATGCAACAGGGAAATGCATTAGTGAGAGAAGGTGGTGAGAAGAGAAAGAAAGAAAGAGAGAAAAAGAGGGGGGGGGGAGAAAGAGAGAGAGAGAGATTGAGAGAGAGAGAGAGAGCAAGCAATCAAGGCATCCTCGCACTGCCAAACCTCTTGTAAGCCATCTTTAACTCGGCTGTAAATTATTATTATGTTTGTGGCTGGAGTGCAACAAATCAGCTCCAAACAGAAGCCATGCTGAGATCAGGAGTACACTTTTTCTGCATGCTGGGCTGGCAATGAAAGCTCCGATGGCTAATGGCTACCGTGTCTCATCTTACACTATGGAGATTAGTCTGGGGTGGTCTGGAGGAAGCCATGGGGTGTGGTGTGTGTGTGACTGAGACGTATGAAGGGACAGCGAACAAATAAGCGGCTTTATGAAGGCTGGACTGGGTTTGTGGGTAATACGAGGCCTCTGAGGTTGGGACAGTAGCTTCCAGTGTTGTTAATGTGTTAATGTGTGATTGATGGGTGGATAAAGAACCTTCTTTTTTTGCTGTTTTTTTTTTCTTTTCTTTTTCTCTTGGTCGTTACTCAGCTTCTTTCCGATTTCTGACACATGTACGTGTGAGGACGTCCAAACACAGTGAGTTTGCTCTCGCTTCTCTAATAAAGTTGCCTTAACCACAGTGCCCCTGTTCCAGACAACTCTGACAACTTGTTTTAACACTACCCTCCAAACACATTTTTAAACAGGCAAAGCAGGAGGGGTTGATCACTCCCAATGTGTGTTTTTCTCTTACAGTAGAATGATGGTTGTGGTGCATGCAGGCAAAGAAGTTGATTAATGTCCAAAACCTACAAGCAAGGGCCAACACATCTCAGCACTGGGAGATCAGCACAGATTCATGTCCCTAAGCGTCTTTGCTCAGGATCCGGGAAATGGTCAGTTTGATGAGAAGTCAAAAGGCTGAATAGCCTGTAACTATCTAATAGTCTACAAAAATGTTTTCCTTATTATGTCCAGTGTTATGAAGGCTAAGATGAAAAATACTTGATAGTGACAGACTGTATTAGTTTAAAAATTATAATTCAAACCTCAATAACCAGAATTCATCATGCCCATAATGACAATGCCTACCACTTTTTAATGATAAGAACTTAACTTGGCACTATACCGTTTTTTTGGTTGTTGTGTTGTTTTGCGTTGAGAACACATCTAGAATGTTCCAGTGGCTTCAGAATAGCTGATATCGATCTCCAACAACTGTATGATGGCTTCTCAGTTCAGTATTGTGTTAGGCATCGTGCTTTGGGAGCAGTTGTGGAGAGGGAGGAGGCTCCAGCGTGGCCCCTGTGTGGTGGCAGGGAGAGGGCCTGAGTGAGCGAGCGGGGCCGCCAGTGTTATGCGAGTCCCCTGAGGGGAGCTGAAGGGGCTTGACTTTTTCACCTCATCCCCCTCTTCCTCTCCTCCGGTGGGTCTTATTTAACAGGCCTGGTTGTAAAACATCTTGCCCCATGTGTCTGATTGTGCGTGTGTGTGTGTGTGTGTGTGTGTGTGTGTGTGTGTGTGTGTGTGTGTGTGTGTGTGTGAGACCGGCTGTTCTGTGTTGAAGCATATCCAGCTTGTCAGTATTGGCAGCTTGGTGAGTGTGTTTGTGTGTGTTTTAGAGAGGGTGGGGTTTAAGGCTTACAGTCAATCGACAGCTGCACTGTTGAATTAACCTCCTCTGTGTTCCCACAAGGACCCGACTTTTTCGGTAACTCATTTGCATTCGGTGCAACAAAAAAAGTTTCATTCTCTGTTTTCTCCTCTTCATTCTGAGGAGCAGAGGCCAGACTGGTGGTCAGGCGTCAACATGAGTTTAGTTCTCACTCTGGCCTCGGCCTGTCAGCCCCGCGTGTAGAAAAACACTCACGGCCGCTTGCTTCCCGCCTAATCGGATGTTCTGTCACTGGGCTCCATTGTTGTTGCGGGCGACTCAGGTTTCGATGCAGGCTTGGAGCCAGGCCGGGTCACTGACAGCAGCAGCAGCCGCTGCTCGTGAAGTGGACCACAGCGCATGCCAGCTTGAGTCACAGGATGCACCGAGCAGCATAACACAGCACTTTCCCCCCTTCATTCGTTCATTCGCACGCTGTTTTGAGAGGAAACAAACTGAACCGGGCCGCCTCGCTCCCTCCGCGGGTCCAGCTGCGGTTAGGGTTACTTGGCGTGACTCACCGTCCTCCACCCAAAGCCGTCTGCCGTGAAAAAGAGAAGGGCCCGAGCCCCTGGAGCTGTAGGGTCCCCACCGGCTCTTGCTGATGGGGGAGGAGTGAAGTGCACATGTACATGGCGTATGTGGGGGTGTACTTTTGTGCATGGGTATGTATATTCAGATTGACTACCGAAAGAAAGGGGATATGATGCAGAAGAAGGGTGGATCTGGAATGTTCTTAGGTTTACCCGGATGTGGTGGTTCCTTGGACTGTGTTCAGACCCAGACCAGTGGAACTGTTAGGGTGGAACCAGTAAGTAGTAGTGAAAGAGGAAGAGCTGAAAAGGAAAGAGAGGATTTAAGAAAGAGGAAGAAAAAAGAAAGGAAAAAAAGAGAGAGACACACACACACACACATACACACACACACACACACTACACAACGGGAGAGGGGCTGTTTCTTCAAGCAAAATTTGAATTATTGCTCCATGTCAGAACTGAATTTGTTTTCCTGGTCCAGGTGAAGCACCCACCCTGCTGCCTGACTGTGCGCTGCTGGTCTCCATCAGCGGAGCTACAGGAGGAGCAGAGGCAGAGACCAGCAGAGGGGCAGCAGGATAGACAGCAAGCAACCGAGGTCAGAATTAACAGAAACTTGCCCACAGCTGAGGAGTCATTAGGTGTTGGAAACAAACGAGCGGCAAGCAGACATACAGAGCAGGAGGGAAGGGAAGATGACATCTTAGAAGGGAAGATGACAAAAAGTGCCAAATCTTATTATTTTATTATTTCAGGTTATGCAGCATGTCTTCACAGGTGCTGTGCGAGTGAAAGTTATGATAATATCATCCTCATTACCTTGGGGTTGTGTTGTACAGGAGAACGACAGGCGGTGAATTTGCTGTCAGCTCCGCACTGAAGCCTCCAACACACCCACCATTTGCAGTTGCTGGCTTGGTTCAGTCAGAAGCGGAGGGCGGATGCTCGACCCGGGCAGTGGTTTCAGGCAGCCTGCGGTCAAACTCCGGTCCAGCTCACATTGCAGTGACGCACGGTCACGGCGTATGTGTGTTTTGGATGTGGAGGACGTGACCACCCAGGCACATCTCTCCCAAAACGAACTGAGAAATCCCATTATTGTCTGTCAGGAGCAATACAAGTTTGACAAATGCAGGTTAGGGGGTGGGAAGACCATTAGATTATTAAGAAGTATCAGGGCTGAATCTTCAAAAAAAAATACAAAGACACTGTGATGCTATGAATGAAATGAGGTTAGACCAAAAAAGCTTGAACTCTCCATCACATTAGCAGTGGTAACTTAAAAACAACATAAATCGCTTTTCTGGGAGGGCATGCAACAAGCCATGGAGATGACGAAACTCTCAAATTAGTGGCGCTGACTGCACCGTGAACCTGGTCGTCACCCTTCCCCAGCACTGCTGGTGTGGTGTGAATCACTAAAGTGATACGACTCTGTGAATATATTGGGGCTGGTTCTCATGTTTGGACGTAGGGTTTTAGGCGCCTGTCTCCATTGCTCAGCCACTCACTCACCGTCTCCATCGTGCATTCACCATGACAACAGCCTGTTACAGATGGCAGTCTACACAAAACATAATTACACATTTAGTTTTAAATTCATACATAGAAAATGGCACCAGCCATAAACAGCATGCCACACCGAATCTCTGGAGAGGCTAGGCAGAGCAGTTGGCCTTCACAGCCCTCTGCCATGGTATTAGCAGGGTGACAGAGATTTTACACCTCATGTAAGCCAGTCTCTAGCCAGCATCACTGCTGAACCAATAAAGCTCCAAAAACATTTTGACTTACACTGAGACCTACAGGATGGAATAAAGGTTTTTATAAAAATTTTAAAGGGGGAATTTTCTTCTTTCCTTCGTAAAGGAAAGTGGGAAATATAACACTCAGAATGGCATATGGTGGCACAGAGCCTCTACAGCCTTAAGAGACATTACAGTTCTTTCTTAAAACCGAGTACAAAAACTGGCCTGTTTTTTTTCTGCCAAGCCACAAATAAAACTAGCAGTTTAGTTTAGCTCTAGTTCCAGAGTTTATACTTTGATTACCGTTTGTTAAAACCTCTGCATATTTGGTCCTGAGAATAATGTGTATCTGTCTGTTATAATAGATAAACAGTCAAAAATCAAATCAGCTAAGTAAAGGGGAAAATAGGCAATGCTTCTACCTGTATGAATTTAGCAGAGCATAGTAATGTAAATGCAGTTTTCTTTGTATGTACGAGAGGAGCCTATACAGGATAAGGAAAACGGCAAACTATTTCTTTCTTTTTGTTTTTTGGAGGGGGGCAAGCGTTTTCACCTTTAATTAGACAGGATAGTAGAGAGTGACAGGAAATAAGTGGGAAAAAGAGATAGATTGAGATTGGGAAAAGACCTCAGCTCAGGCTTGAGTCTGGAATTGAGTCCAGAATTGTGATATGGACACGCTAAGTATGCCACTGCACCACCAACCTAATCCTTAAAGATGGGAAAAGACTAGGGTGCATACAGCAAAGGCTAATTGGTTCATACTGAGGTTGAGATTTACCATCTATTCCCACCTGTAAAATACAGGGTCAACTCCAACAAAATTGTGTGGTGGGAAGAGATGGTGTGTGTTTGTGTATGTATAAGTTACTGCGAGAATCCCTTAGTTTTTACAACTTTTTTTACAGTTACTCCCCTTTTGCACTGCCACATTTTTCTCAGCAATTTGTTTTGGCCATACATACAGAGAAATTTCACAGACAGGTCATGTAGGGAGTGTTGCAACTGTCTCTCCTTTTTGTCATTTCTGACTAATTCTGTGACATAATAGTATAAAGGGATAGATGAATTAAAATTCATATTATATAGAGTATAAAATATACTTGTTTACTGTCAGTGAATGTATATGTATACATATGTATGTATAGAAATACATGTGAATATTACTGCCACCAAGATAGACGTATTCATAGCAAAACCATAGTAGATGAAAATTATATTTTTAATACGATTAAAAGTTACCGTCAGCTACTAGCCAGTTACCATGGATCATCTAGTCATCTCTGGGCAGAGAACAGAGAACCCATACCAGTGTTTTACAAAAGTGTCTCCTCCTTTCCTCCTATTTCCCCCCCCCCTTCATTTTTTACTAATAAGCGCAGGGTGAAAAGTACAAAAACATACCACAACAGAGCGGGAAAGTATTTACTATGAGAGTGCAGGCCATTATTTCAGGGCAGAGAGGCCTGTGAAACTCTGCCAGAGGAGTTGAGAGGGTGAGGGGTAGGGTGTGGGGCTGAGAGGGGGGGCTGCTTGTGGGCCTGGAGGGGTTGATGGGGGGTGGAAGGGGTCAAATTTATGGCCAGAGCGGAGCACAGCGAAGCCGCCTCTCATTAGCCACCCTGCTCTTATCCCTCCTTTCTCTTTCTCTTTTTTCCCCCTTATTCTGTCCTACTCTCTCTCTCAGACACACACACACACACACACACACACACACACACACACTTGTATTTGTCCATACATCCCCTGCACACACACACACACACACAAACACACGCACACACACACACACACACACACATAACTTGTATTTGTCCATTCCCCCTTCACTCACACACATACAAGCCTGCCCCTGCCCACCCCACCCCACCCTACACACACACCTCCATCCCCTGCTTCCTCTGATGGTTTAAACAGAGTCTGTCTCAACGAGGCTCAGGAGGGACGCCCACGGGTCAGAGGCCAAACAAATTCTCTGTCAGATTTACTGGAGCAACAAGGTTGGTGGCAGCGCAGTTAAAACGTTCGTCCCAAGTTCACCAGTGCAACCCAACCCTGCTGGCCGCAAGAAGACTCTGTGAGCAGGGGGAGGGGGAGGGGGAGGGCGGAGTAGAAGAGACAGATAGAGGGATGTGAGTTAGCAATTAGCAAAAGGAGAGAGTCAAGGTGAACCTCACTTAACATGGTTTATAACTTGCTGGTTTTCAACAGACCTTTTTATCAAGCACTGTTATTTCCTTTTATTTTTG